>VDFB02165468.1:0-66778 GCA_007258455.2 Sequoia sempervirens | reverse complement strand
TACACAGATTTGATGAATTCTAAAAGAGGATTCTTGATAGGTTTGAGTTGAAGGATGAAGAAGAATATTTCAGCAAGTTGGCCATGATCAAAAAACATTACTCATTAGATGACTATATAATGGGGTTTTAGAAAGTAGTGGTGATGGTGCCTAAAATATAAAAAAGAGGATTGTGCACCTTTTTATTATAGGGATCACTGAACCTCTTAGGGGTTTTTTGAATTTTTTTGCACCAATCTCTTTACAAGAGGCTATTAAAAGGGTTCTAACCCTTGAGCCATTAATTTTGAAGAATTTTTTCTCTCACCCATCTAAAACTAGTACATGGAACCATAAGGGTTGTTTTCAGAAAATACCACTACATTATATGACATTGGCATCCAAATATATAACTCCTAATGTGGTGAAGAAGGTAGAAGAGGATATTAAGAATGATCTCTAGAGAAAGAAAATTTGTTTCTCTTGCAGAGAGCCATGAGTTCTGGGACATAGATTTCTAGGTAAGGGGAAATTTCACTATATAAAATTCATTTCTAACAAAGAATCAGAATCAGATGGACTTCAAGGGTTTCATGATCCATAAGTCACCCTTCTGATGGAGGAAGATAAGGAGAAAGAAAATTATGATATCTTAGCATCCATATCTAGAACACATAGATACCACTCTTTAAAGGTCCATGGAGTCCTTGCAAGATAAATAGTGATTGTCTTAATTGATGGAGGAGCCACCAATAACTTTATTAATGGATTTTTTAAGAGGAGGCTAAATGCAAAAAAAATTGAAGGTTTCATTGTCATTGTGGTGGGTGGGTATAACTTACCCCACAAGGAGAAAGTTTTGAAGTTGGACATAACATTTGGATATCATAAGGTTTATGGTGAATTCTATGTTATTGATTTGGGTGAAATTGATATAATTTTAGGTGTGTAGTAGCTACATTCATTAGGTGAGTATACTACAAACTACCAAATGATGGAACTCAAGTTCAAAGCCAATGGGAAGGATGTGGTTCTAAATGGAATGACTAATGGAGGTCCGAAAGTAGTATCAACTAGGAGAAGGGAAAGGATTTTCTAAAAGAGCCAAGTTCATTAGGATGCTAGTTTTTTGGTGATTTTAAAATACTCTTCTAAAGGTAAAAATAGACAAGTTGATATTGATGTATAAATTTTTTTGGATAAGAATAGTTTGGTTTTCAATGATATTCCTCTTAGATTACCACCTGATAAAGGTTTCCATCATATCATAGAATTTGAACTAAGATCATAGTCAGTTATGACCACTCCTTACCACCACCCATGCATTTATAAGGAGGAGATAGAGAAAGCAATAAAGGAGTTGTTGGATATGGGCTACATCAAACCTAGCTCTAGACCTTTTGAATCTTCTGTGGTGATAGTAAAGAAGAAGGATGGAACCTTTTGGATGTGCATAGAATACTGCATATTGAACAAGAAAACCATTAAGTACTAAAACCCCATATTATGCATAGATGAGCTAACTGATGAGATACATGGTGCATTATACTTTTCAAAGATTTAATTGAGGTCCAGATACCATAAATCTGCATGAGGGAAGAAGAAGTATAGAAGACTACTTTTTGATGTCACTATGGGAACTTTGAGTTCTTGGTTATGATCTTTGATCTCACTAATGCTTTGAAAAATTTCCAATCATGCATGAATCACGTTTTCAGTAATCACTTGAGGAAGTTTGTGTTGGTTTTCTTTAATGATATTGTAATCTATAGTAAAAAATAGGAAGAACATTTGAAGCATTTGCATATAGTCTTGGGAAATGTAGAACAATGGTATCTCTTTACAAAGATGTTCAAATGTGAGTTTAGGTTGACAAATATATTGTACATGGGGAATATCATAAGTGCTAAATGAGCTCAAGTTGATCAAGAGAAGATCCAAACTATTATATATTTCCCACACCCTACCAATTTATCTCAATTGAGATGAATCTTTACACTGTGTAGCTATTACCAAAGTTTTTTCAAAGGATTTTCTCAATATGCAGTACCTATCACCAATATTACCAAAGAAAGATATTTTGAATGGAAAAAGGAAGGATAAAGGACTTTTGAGAAGCTAAAAAAGGTAATGAATTCTTGTCTGGTTCTTGCAATTCTTGGTTTCTCACTTCTATTTGTTGTAGAATTTGATGCTTTTAGTGAGGGAATTGGAGTTGGTCTCTCTCAAAAGGGACACCCCATAGCATTTGAAAGTAGGAAGTTGAGTGCCAATGAAAGAGGATATTCCATATATATGACAAAGAGATGTTAGCCATAATGCATGCTTTGGAAAATTTTGGGCAATACCTAGTGTATGGAATATTTGTGGTGAAATCATATCACAACATTCTAAAATTCTTCCTTAGCCAACAAAATTTAAATGATAGGAAACAAAAATGGGAAAGTAAAATTCAAGCTGTATTATTTTGACATTGAATATGTCAAAGGGAAAAAGAATATTGTGGCAGATGCACTCTCTAGGAGACCTACTCTATGTCATGTGTCTATCGCATCAATGGACTGAAAGGATTCAATAATGGAGGAATATTCCAAGGATCCTTTTGCTACTATAATTTTGGTTGGTGAAGAGAACAATGACCAATATGTGGTTTCAAAAGGTTTTATTCTATTCAAGAATAGATTGTTCCTAGCTCTAGGATCCAAGGTGAAAGAGAAGATATTGGAAGCCTGTCATAATGCACCTACAACAAGGAATCTCAAGTTCTACAAAACTTTCCAGTAGATCATAGAAAGTTTCTCTTGGAAGGGCCTCAAGAGGATTTTTCCACTCATATCTAGGAATGCATCACATGTCATAAAAATAAGGGAGAGCAAGAGATTTTGATCTAATTGCTACAACCTTTATTTAGTAGGATTTTGATCAATGGATTTCATTACTGTATTATCCAAGGTGCAAGGGAAATATTGGATTTATGTAGTAGCTAATAGATTGACTAAATATGATCATTTCTTTTCCATCTATAGAAATGAATAAAAAGCTATGGAAGTTATAGAATTATTCTTCAAAGAAGTTTTCAAGTTGCATGGGCTACCTAAGAACATTGTCAATACGATAGAAACAATTGATTCCTTAGTACATTTTGGAAGGAATTATTCCATATGATATGCACCAAGCTCACTCCTAGTATAAGATACCATCTATAAATTCATGGACAAACTAAAATTGTAAACAAGTGACTAGAAGGATACTTGAAGAATTATGCTACTAGTCAACAAGAAACTTGGATCAAATTGCTACACTTGGGGGAGTATTACTAGAACACAACTCATCACATGTCCATTGGCATGTCTCCTTTCATAGCACTCTATGGATATGATGCATTAACCTTTGTAGAGTTAGTAATCATAGACATAAGAGTTCTAACAACAATAAATTTCATAAATCAAAGTCAAAATATTTTGATAACTCTCAAGGATCATCTGCAAGTTGTCCAAAATCAGCAAAATATGTATGTAGATAGGAGGTGCATAGAGAGATCATTCGAGGTAGGAGATATGGTATTCATAAGGTTGAAGGCATATAGAAAATATTTTGTCAAGAGAGGAGGGTCAGAAAAGCTCAATCCTAACTTCTATAGGCCCTACAAGATTACTCAGAGGGTTGGAGAAGTCACTTATGAGGTGGAACTTCTTGTAGACAACAAAATCCATAACATATTTTATGTGTCATGTCTAAAGAAAGCCTTGGGATTGTATATAAATCCTACCATTGAGTTACCACCACTAGATAATGAAGAGAAACTCATCCTTATTCCAAAAGTTGTGATTGATACTAGAATAGAAAATATAAGTCCAACCACAACATAACTAAGTATCTTGTCCATTGGAAGAATTTTCCAATTGTAGATGCTACCTGGGAAGGATTTAGCATTCTAGAGCATCCAAAATTACATTGCTTTAGGATAAAAAATTTTGAGAAGGGGGGATTTTTTAGGTCCCTTTTTGCGAAAAGACAGTTGTAGAGTGGCTTTCAAGAAATGTTCTGCATTCCACCAAAAAAGAGCCAACTAGCCTATGACCAAAGAAGTGAGATCACCTGAGAACCATATAAATTTTACTTAAATTTCATAAGGAAACGATCAATCTCTAGAAAGGTATCATTAAAAGAATATCACCATGAGAAACTATCCAATTTCACCCCTTTCATGCCATGGAAGATTCAAAAATTGTGCCATATCTCTTGCCAAGAACATATCTAAAGTTGTGGATTGGAACATACATTCCACAAAGGCATGTGCACATCATATCAAGAACTCGTGAAGCAAGGAGTAGGTTTTCAAAAGGTACCTTCGTTAGAAGATGATTGAGTTAGCTTCTCAATGACTAATCACTTAGGTGAATTGAGTTGGCCACCTCTTGAACATGTAGTGCCAATAATGAAGTATTAGGAAGAATGAAAGGGCCAAGGATGTGTGTGGATGGGTCTACAAGGTGGTGCACTTAGAACTCCGAAAGAATCTTCTTTGGCCTCAATGCCAACCTAGTGTAGCATGTTGAAATTCAAATTCTAGGAATTGGCACCATTTTGGCTCAAAGCTGACCTATTCCTTAGGGGGAATTATTAGCATATAAATGTAGGGAGTCAATCCTTGTAATAGGTATTAGATCATTATAACATTTTTTATATTTTGAGACACTTGTGTTCTAATTCCTTATATGGAAAAATACCTAGAGAAGTTTGTGATGATTGGAAGACAACCCAGTGATCACTAGGATCAAAGGACAAAATCCCTTTAGTTCATAAGGATATTATCATTTAGGGATAACATTTGAGCTTCAAGAAATCTGTAAGGAAGTTATTAGTATTTTTGTTGATCTATGGTAGCATTGTATATCATTTTGGATCAGTATTAGTGAATTGTATTTGATATTAGTATATATATGGATAAAATTTTGAAGTTTACTAATTATGTCCAAGTGATATGTGTCTTCATGTGATGTGGTTTATTGAATTCAATCTACAAAGCAGTATTAATGTTAAAGTTTGTGTTAGGAACATTACACCTCCATAGGTCTCTTATCAATAAGAGTGAATGAAGGATACCTGTTTATTAGGTAACAAGCCATAACAAATAATTCTACCTATTCTTTTGTTCTAATACATGACTCCACTAACACATAATCTTATCCCTCTCCATTAACTTCTTAAACCTTCATTTCCTTATACACACCAATGTATTATTCTAAAACTTAGAGCTTTTATATCAAACTTCTACTTAGACTCAATTGCTCACATCTCTCTCTTTTATCCATACCCCTATAAAAGATATTTCAACTACTCCATATTGGGCTTTGTGGCATACAAAATAAAAAAGTTCTCTCAAATGACATCACATTATGTTGAATTCACACTCACTCCTTCTCATGTCTATTTTGGACCTAAAATATAATATCATCTAAAATGCTATTAGATGATATTCTCTAGGGGAGAGGGCGTGGTAACCCTCAACCCTGACTTCATGTACCCTAAGCTTCAAAATGGTATATCAATTTTTCACAAAAAAAATAGATTCCTTCGTATATGCTTAAAATCATAAAGCTATTGTTTCAGCTTCTAGGTAGTTACAATAATTCTGGGATAAGTTATTATATGCACAAAGGTCCAAAAGTGGTCATTTGGAGTGTTGACTAATATCCACACATGGACGCCTCAATAATCTGCATTATGACCACCAAAAAGGTTTCACAACTCCTCTAATTAATATTCCTAATTATGCATATATATATAGTGACAAAAATAAAATTATAAAAATACTCTTTAACGATTCATGATGCAATCATCATAACTTCTAAAAGATAAAATAATAACTTTAAGCTCTATGTCACATATGAAGAAACCTAAAAAAAATCATGAAAATCTAATGTACCATTTAGGAGTTTAGGGTGCACGAAATTAGAGTGGGTGGCTACTGAGCCCTCTCCTCTATATTGCAATTGCACTAACATAATAAAGTACACATGAACAAGTGAACATGTATTAATGCATGTGAAATACTTTAGTGGACTTTTAATTTTCATGTATTAACTATTGAAAAAAATTAATTAAATGATACATAAACATTACTAGACCATCTCCCCTATATATGTTCTCCCTACATACAATACAGTCTCTCTTCTTTCCTAACGCAAATCTCTCTCATTTTTCTCCTCACACCACCAGGTCCTCAAAACTCCCTCCAAAAATCAAAGTTTTTTGGGGCCATCCTTGAGCACCAAAAACTAGTGTCTTAAATGCTGGCTGACCCCTCAAGCTCAAAATCTCACATTAAATTCTTGAGCACCAAAATTTACTCATGGGAGTGGCTTGGGTGGATTTGAAGTCAAATGACTCCTTTCCTTCAAAATTAACTCTTCAAATTGTGCGAGTGAAATTGACACTACTCCAGTTATTTGTGTGAAGCCCCAACATGACAATCTTAATATAAAATAAAACTAAATAAAATAATACTTAATTATACAATAATATTATTCCATTAATAAAGAAAATAATACTTAATTATATGAGATTATTATTCTCATTAATAAGAATATACAATTATATGTTAGATGCAATTTTCTGCAAACTCCAAATGAGATGGAGACACTAGCCAGTATATTTCTTCTCTAGACAGCTGAGCTTATATTATTTAGTTTCATTCTTTATTTTAGGTATTTAGGGATTTGAATATGGTATAATAAAAGAATATACTAACTTATCTCTCATCAATTATTTTGATTGATTGGATTATTTTGTCTGACTAAACACTTGATTTCAAAAAATAACTGATCTCCAAATCCATACAGATCCAAAATTTCTCCATCCAATACCTACCTAATAATTCAAATGAAATCAAGAGGTTGGCTGAAATTTTCAGATTGAACAAGTGGTTGGTCTCGAGTTCCAATCACACATAAAATAAAATTCTCCACCCACATGCCTAACAACCATATTCAAAGAATCCATGATCATCCTACGCCATGTCTATGCCACATGTCCCATAATTACCTTACGCACGCACCGGCTTCTCTAGAATTTCTGGCATTATTAAGTAGAATCAGAATCTGTATCTTCCGTATGCAATTGTCAAAATGAAAGGTTTCATTTTGAATAAGTGACAAAATGGAGCTATCTGAAAGGGGAAGAAACGTAGTTTGAAAGACAAATCCTTCCATCCACTTTTACAGGGCCTGGAATCTGTACACACCATGACAATATACTCATGTTTACCCTTCCCTTCATAACAAACAATCAACGAAAGAAATTCAAAGGAGCGAATTGAGTCTTAGAATGTGAGAGACTGGTAGGTAAGACTGTGTTTTAATGAGAAGAAAAGCTATGTCAAGCAGTGGGTCAGATACGATCATGGAGGGAATAAGTGATGTTTTAACCATTTGTCTTTGCTTTCTTTGCTCAGGTTGTTTCCATGCATAGTGAAAAAAATCCGGTACAAGCATTACGAATGGTTCAGGCCTGGAATCTGATGGTCTATTTGATGGATTTTACAACTTGAAATTGTACGTTACAACTTCAAAATATTTATTAGACTGTTTAGATTGACTTTAAATTATTAGTAAACTGTAAATAATTATTATAAGTAAATATAATATAATATTTTAATTTATAATATTAATATATATGATTTAATAATATTTATTATAGAAATACAAATTCATTTAGAATCTTTTTTAAGATAAAACATAATTGTTTTTCAAATTTTAAAATATTTTTAACAAGATTGTGGTTTTTTAATATGAATTTGGAAACTTATTTGAATTGTAATAGTAAATTTAAGATTTTACAATCATTACTAATAGTTATCATTGTTTTTTAAGTTTATATTATTTTTTAATAAATAAGATATCCATATGACTAATGGCATAACAAAGATTTTCAAAATAGAGTGTCAACATAGTGTGAAATTGTCAAGAGATTCACAGAAAAATGGTTGACAGTGTCATAGTGGTTGCAAAAATTCAAGCACTGGCTATGACAAGATACCGTAACTTGGTTTGCTTTTTGGGCTACTATTGTGGTTCAAAGACCATGGCTTTGGTTAGGGAGATGATGCCCAATCACAGCTTGGCTTCCATATTGAAGAAAAGACACTCACCTAGAGCATGTGCTTGAGAATCTCGTGTGGCATGGCTCAGGGATTGAAGTACCTTCACCATGAATGCTCGCACCCAATTTTACACTGCAATTTAAAGTCGTTCAACATCTTGCTGGTCATAGATTTCGAGCCTACAATTGTCGATTTCAAGATTTCCAGAATCCTCAACTACGATGACATGAGTCACAGTTTTAGCACCTCTAATTTGCAAGGATCCATTCATTACATACCGCTAGGTAAGTGTGTCTTTTCCATAAATAACCATTCAAAACATCTTCTGCAATGTATTTTTGTAAGACCATTTTTTATTTATTTTTCTTAAGAGTATGGGTTAAGTGGAAGGATGACAACAAGAGGAGGCGTACACAACTACAAAGTTATTATTTCATAAATTAATTTTATATGCAAAATAGGGTGTCAACATAGTGTGAAATTGTCAAGGATGACAATTTACAATGTTTTTGAAAGAGGAAAAAATAGGTTTTACAGGGACCCAAAAACAAAAAGTTTACAAAATAAAGAGAAAGTCAGTAAAGATAGCAAAGGCAAAAAGGCTGTAAAAAAACAATAGTAAATGACCACAACCATTAAAAAGGCCAGCAAAGGCCACAAAACCAAAAGCCAGCTGAAAAACCAGCAACAACTAAATTTGTGTCTTTAAAAGATCAGCAATCTCAACTTCCAGCTCATTCATATCCTAAATCCCCCTCTTAAGGATCTGAACCATCTATGTGGGAGGCTCTTTCCTTTTGAGGTTGGCCCGGGTCCTTTTAGAAATACTTTGATCCTCAAGCTTGCTTTCTTTTTTTGCTTCCAAGTCAACAACCAGCGAACCCTGTTGCATTATTTCCAGGTTTTCATACATAGCATTGATAATAATGGCATTGTACCTAGCCATTTTATGGTTTTGTTCCACTACAGTTTTTAAGTTATTTTTAATTTTAAACATTTCCTCTTCCAAAGACTTGTATTTTTTCTCATTGTCTCCACCTATCTTACCAGTGTTGTTCTTATTATGTTTCCCTTCTTCATTACTAAGAGTAGCTAGCTTCAGCTCTAGCTCCTCCGAGTTGCTATACAAAACCCTATTTCTTTGATTGAGCTCATTAATTTCATGGTAGGCCCATTTCAATACCTTGAATATGTCACTAATGTCATTTCTAGCAAAGACCAGAATGTCACCAGACTAAACCCAGTTTAAAATGAGATTAACTTCACCCAGGTTGGGGGTGCTAGTAAATCTAGTATCTTCAAATCTGAAAGAAGCAGGAGGGGAGGGCACATAATTTCTACTAGCTTCAGGGTTCTTAGCTTTGTCTTCCAAGGAGGCCATGAAATAGGAGACCATCTTGTTGGCAGGGGAGCCCTTAAGAACAGGATTCTTAAGGGGGGAGAGCAGTCTAGGGAGGTCTCAGGGTTATCTTTAGCAAGCTAGGATTTTTTAGGATGGTTTTTCTTACCAGACATCTCAGAGGATGGGTGGGTTTCAACAATTATCTCCTGGTTAGGCTGAATCTCCAAACACCCACTATCAGTATCATAGTCCTTGGACTCCACAGAGGCAACAGGGTTAGATAAAGTTGACATGCTTTGATAGTGTTCATAAATTAACCTAATAAGACTAGGATGAAGAATAGGGTATCTCCTAGGATTTTTCCTATGGTCTTTTAGGCTATTAGTCAATGAACATAATAGGTAGTGAGGCATAGAAATTCGTACCTTATGGCGGAAGTGGTTAAGAATAGCAAAATGGTGCCCATACACTCTGGTGAATCTCCTGTCCAGAGTGATATACTCCATTATCACATGAAGTACCTTTCTCCACAGCACCTTGATAGTGTCAATTTTGAAATAGCTATTAGAGATTTTAACCAATTTCAATTTCTCCTTGTCCTTCTTCAGAAATCTAATGACCGCCTCATTAGAAAACCTTTTGTCGTGATAAAACTTCACTTCCTTGGTGGACATACCTGTAATCTCCCCTATAATTTGCTCATCTAGCTTCACCTTCCTACCAAAGAGAATGATTTCATCGTTGTTCCAATTCTTCTCAAAGTAGTCTGTGGCCACTGAATCGAGCCCATGAAGTTTTTCCAGATATGGAACCAAGCCACCTCTTACAATCTAATCCCAAACCTTGTCATTCCTGGTGTGCACCTCATAGCTATTAGGCTCAACTCTTTTCCTATCCCCCCCATTTTCGTTTTCTCCTCACTGTCGACTCTACTAGCACTGAGAACCTATTGCAAAATTATGCAGCTATTCCAAAGCACCCACAAAGTGTGAGACTTTTCCTCCCTTCCAAGTTACATGACATGGCCCCATAAAATCTCTTGATTTCAATGTACCTAGCCCCTTTCTCTTTAATCATTAAATATGGTTGCCTCTTTCCCATGAGTAACATCATAATCTAGTAAAACCCTGACTTTAATTCTCAAGTCCCTACAATTTTGCTACATGTTCAATCCTTGCTTCCTAACCCCTTCATTCGCAAAGAAATTTGCCACACTATTAGCTTCCCTATAGACGTGTGAAACTTTATCTTTTTCAAATTTTTCTAGAATAGACTTAGCTTCATCTATCCAATTCTTTATCATCCAAGAGGGCGGGGTCCTCCCTAAAAGACAATCAATTATATTTTTAGAATCTCCGTCAAGCCATAATTTTTTAATATTCAAATTATGAGCAAGCTTTAAAACTTGAAAGGCTCCTATAGCCTATGCCACATGGTTGGTTTGGTGACCTAGGGATATGGCCATAGCCGCCATAAAGTTACCATTAGAATCCCTTAGCATGTCTCCACTTCTTGCCAAACCCGGGTTGCCCTTCGCAACTCCATCAAAGTTGGCTTTATGCCAACCATATGGTGGAAAGGTCCAGCAAACACCCTCCCTACTTTTCTTAGCTGGCTTGGAAGCAAATGAAATATCCACTTTAATATTCCAATATTTTTCTATCCTTAAATCATAGGGGGTGCACACCATAGCTTCCAGGTTAAGATATTTTTAAGGAATCACATTAAAATTTTCCTTTATAAGCCTGGAAGTTTTCTCAAAGACATAATTCTTTGACATTTCCTTGTCCCTAAAAAATCTTTTGTTACGTTCTTTCCACACTCCCTAAGCCACAAAAGGGAATAAGAAATCCCATAACCTTCGAATGTAGGGATTTTGAGTAGGGGATTTCCATTGTAAAAAGAACCCTTCAATGGTCTGGGGGAACACCAAAGATATATTCCAGGTAGCTAATAATTTTCCCCAAATTAAGGAAACAAACGGGCAGTGAAACAAGTGGTTGGCTGACTCAGCCTCACTCTTGCAGAGGTAGCATCTGTTGGGAGTTTAAAATCTCCATTTACAAAGATTTTCCACCGTAAGGACCTTGTTCTGAAGCATTATCCAAAAGAAGATATTGAATTTAGGAGTCAAGTGTTTAATCTAGGCTTTAGACCAGAAGGGAGGAGGGGCTTGAGAGAGGGACATCAAAGAGAGCCAAAGAGATAGAGCAGTTACCCGAAGGGTTGTCCATCCTGACAAGAGTGTCATCCAGCCAATTTTTTCACAAGTTGATGGCCTTTAAGGAGGATTGAAGCTGAGCCAAATCCTAATTGATCACGCATAAGTTCATCCAGTCTCCTTCATTCCAGTAGTCTTTGACAAGTTCCCCAAAAGAAGCTTTACATTGCTCTACCCATCTATTAAATCTTTCAATTTTAATCAGGGATTCCTTAAAGAGCCATTTATCCTCCCAAAATCTAGCATGATTACCACTTCTGATGTGCCATCCTATCCCTAGTTCCAAAAATTTTCTACCAACAATCGTGTCATTCCAGCAAGCTAAACCATGTGGGCGGACAAGAGAATCCAACAAATCTTTGAGGGACATTCGGTTAGCCATATATTTACTTCTTAAAATGTCTTTCTATTCTCCGCTAGATGAGAAAGATCTCCATATTTTTTTGGCAAGAAAAGTTTTATTAATAGTTCTAATTTTTCTAAGACCTAAACCCCCCAGGATTTTTGGTCTGTAAACCAAATCCCACCCTATGAGAGGCATTCTCTTTCTTTCCTCCACTCTAAACCAAAGGAATATTTTTTGGATCTTTTCAATGTCCTCAGCATATTTAGCAGGGATTTTGAAGAGGCTTACAGCATAATTGGGAGGTTCTGAAGAGAGGCTTTAAGAAGCTGGAGTTTTCTAGCTTGGATCAAAAGAGCTCCTTTCCAACCTGCCAACTTCTTTCTGAATCTATCAACCAAAGAGCACCAAAAAGAATCTGAGGGTTTAAGGCATAACGAAAGTCCAAGATAGGAAGAAGGTAAGGATTCCACCCTGCAATCAAGGATTCTAGCAATCTTGACCATTCTATGCTCAGGGGTATTGAAGAAAAAAATAGAACTCTTATGTCTATTGACCATCTGCCAAGTCGCTTGCTCATACACAACCAAAGTTTTTTTTTAAATCTTAGCCTCATTCACAGAAGATCTTCCCATCAGCATTGTGTCATAAACAAACTATTGGTGAGAACAAATTAGATTCATAGAACAAGGACTGAGACCAATAAGGGACCTTTGTTCAATCAATCTCTTGAGATTCCTTCCCAGACTTTCAACCATTATAGTAAAAAGAATAGGTGAAATAGGGTCCCCCTATCTTAATCCTATGGAATTTTGGAAGAATCTAGAAGGAGATCCATTCACAATGATAGATGTGGAAACTGTGGTCACCAATTGATTCACCAACTGAACGACTCTGCTACTGAAACCAAACCCTCTTAGAATTTTGAATAAGAACACCCAGTCAACATGGTCATATGCTTTGGAAATGTCCAACTTAAGAAGAAACCCTTCAGTTTTTGATTCCACAAGTGAGTGAATATTCTCATGGACCGTGACTATAGAATCCAGGATTTTCCTTCCAGGAACAAAACCATTCTGCTGAGGGGAAATCAATGAAGGAAGGATAGAAAGGATCCTTGAAGTCAGCAACTTAGATATGATTTTATATAGAGAGTTGCAAAGACTAATGGGTCTAAATGTCTCAAACTCCATAGCCCCTGGTTTCTTAGGAATGAGGACCACAAAATTAGTATTCAATTCCTTAAGGATCCTTCTAGAGCCAAATAATTCTTTAATAGCATGCAAAAATCATTTTCCACAATTTCCCAAAACCATTGAAAAAAGAACATAGGAAATCCGTCAGGCCCAGGGGCCTTGTTTCCTTCAAAATAAAAAATAGCTTCCCTGATTTCCTCCATAGAGGGAATGGCCACAATATTTTCATTGTACTCCCTTCCCACAACCTCAGGGATGGCCTCTAATAAAAAAATATTGATCATTTTGATTGATTTCCCCATTCACCGAAAGAAGGTTATTATAGAAGAGGACAGCTTGCTTTTTGATGTCTTCCTCTTCCTCAAATCTAGTGCCATTAACTTCTATGGAAGCTATTCTATTGGTAGCCCTGTGCTTAGAAGCAGATAAATGGAAGTACCTAGTATTTCTGTCTCCATTAGAGAGCCACAAAACCCTCAATCTTTGCCTTCAGAATTCCTCCTCTTTTGCTATTATATCATGCAGTTTCACCAACAACTCATTTTCTCTATCCTTAGTATCTTCAATGTGTCCTTCCTTCTATATTTTGTCTTGGATCTCCTCAAGCTTCATTTGAAGATTAGATTTCATGCCAAAAATGTTTCCAAAATATTATTTTTTTCCATTTTCTTAAATTGTGTTTGACTTCTCTCAGTTTTTTAGCTATTATGAACATAGTAGTTCCCAGAACATCAATATTCCACCATTTCCTAATTTCATCAGAGATAAGGGGATGGTACAACCACAATCTTTCAAATCTAAAGGGAAAGTTTTTCTTCACCTTTATAGGGTCTTCCACAAAGCTTATGGGAAAGTGATCCGACCCAACTCTAGAAAGAGCTTTTAGAGAACAAAAATATCTTAAAATCCACTAATGATAAATTAAAGTTATATCTAACCTAACTTGAATAAGTTCCTTACCAGTTCTTCTATTCGACCGGGTATACTAAGCCCCTTGCAAGTCCAAATCAATCAGCTCCTTATTGTTGATGAAGTTGAAAAGATCAGACTTACTCTCCTGGTTCACCTGAGAACCTCCAAATTTCTCCCCATTCAAAAGGGGGGTATTAAAGTCACCCATAACTATCCAATGGTCATTATCAAAAATCCTATGAAAAGCAAAAAGCTCATTCCACAAATATTTTCTAGCTCCTTTCCCATTGGGAGCATAGATGTTTGACTGAATCTAGCTAAATTTATCTCTGATGTGTGTAAATTTAGTAGCCACATGATTGTTTCTTTCCAATAAAGGTTCCCCTTTAATTAGGTTCTAGTTCCAAAAGGTAGAAATGCCTCCTGACGCACAATATGAACTATTTCCTTGAATCTTGCAATTCTGATACATTTTGATCTTCTCCACCTTTTCTTTGGACATTTTAGTTTCTTGAATGAGTAGAATATCTGGTTTTTGATCCCTAACAAAATTGTGCAAAACATCCCTCTTATGAAGGCTATTGAGCCCTTTAATATTCTAGGACATTATCTTCATATCTTACCAGGGGATTATGGAATCTCTTGAATGGTCTTTTGAACACCATCTGCTATATCCTAGAAGCTTTCATGCTCTCTCTTCCATTTTCTTGATATTCTACCCTGGCCAAGCTTAGTAGCTCCACAATCCACATTTTCTCTTGTTTTGGTAACAACTCCACTCGGAGCATTCTGATGTTTTCTTTTCTCCTTCATTTTCTTAGAATGAGAGAGGACTTCTTCCTAGTCAGTATCTTCTTGGCTCTTCATCTCTCTACTAGATTCCCCTCCCTTATCATACATTCTTCTTTGCTCCCAAGGGAGGGTGTCCATTAGGCCATTCCTAGGCTGATTCATATTTTCCCTCGAAAGATCAGTATTTTGGCTTAGATCCTCAAAGGCGTCCTTAACAAAATATGGGGTTGTGTTTTTCCTAAGGTTAAGAGGGACACCCAAAGGGGAGCAGTCAGTAGAGATCGTGTTCTAGATTGGAATGCCAATATCCAAAGATAGACCCTAGATAGGAATATCCTCCAGTCCAGGAAACCCATTTTCTTTGTCTTCTAATAATATTTTAGGAGTAGAGGACACAAAGTCTTCATCCCTTTTCACTTCCTTTATATTTTCCACTATTTTCTCATCATCTTCCTTGGGGCCTTCCTTATTTTATGCTCTTGTTTGGTGATTATTTTGTGCACTAAGGTCCTTTAACTCTTTTCCATTAGTACTATCAGAGGAGTTCTCCTGAGAATCATCTATCCTACCAACTTCCTCACTGGGATTGCTAGCTTGTCCTTCCCCATCATATTTCTTTCTCCAGATAGTCCTAGGGTTGGACTGATGATTTTCTTTTTCTTTACTAACATTTAATGGGCATTTCTTATCCCAATGCCTCATTTTTCTACATTTGAAGTAGGCAAAGAGAATGGATTCAAACTCTATAGTTTGCATCTAGGTTCCCAACCTAGATTGAATGTCTATTGAAGAGGGAAGGTCAGCACTCTGTGAAACTCCTACACATATTTGATCAAACACCAACCACTTTCTAGCTACAGTCATAGGGTTGATAGAAAGAAGTTATCCAAAAGAACTAGAAATGTCATTGAAAATATCCTCATTTTAGTATTCCAAAGGGAGACCCATGAGTTTAGCCCAAACTGGAATGTTCTCAAAGATAGAATCAGAAAGGTCCAAGTGGGAAGTCCATTTCTTTAGGGCCAAGGAAGACTTTCCAATGACCCAGGGTCCACCACTCCTCACAGCCAAAATATCCTCCTTGCAAGTGAACTCAAAGGCAAAAAAACCTCTTGGAAGAGCAGCAACCATAACTTGCCCATTATTTCTCCACTTATTTTTAACAAATTCCTTGACCACCTCAACATTTGGTCTAGGGCCCATGAACTTACCAACCAGGACTTTTTCCATCAAAGCAATATTATGATCTATAATAAGATTAGGCACAGAGATGGAAAACTTACCATTTGCTGGATCAGAATGATTACTCACTGGAGGGAAAATCATTTTACCATTTGGTTTAACACCAAACAGTGATGCCCAAGGTTTATGCTTTGCTCCTTCCCTTTCAGCAGTCCCTATCACTTCATTCGAAATTTTTCCTTTTCTGCCTTGTTGTCCTTCAGGGGACCCTCCCAGATTTATCTTTCCTCCCTGGTCCACCTAGATTTTGTGTCTGGTGTCCAATATAACTCACCTTGAAGGCCTAATAATGAAATTTTCTTCAAAGGAGCATAAATTTCAACCACAATACATATTTTTAACTTTTTATAGTCATCAAAACCTCTCTCTAAGCACTACAGAATGATAAAGATTTTTTTGATATATTTTTCTATTTTTGTTAGAACTTGAAGTCATGAAGCTAAAATTTCATTAGAATGGTTAAAATGTCATATATTTATCATATAGAACCATATTTTCAATTTCAAATATGTGATAGAGATAATTTACAACATACTACATAATGGATTAGGTGGTTATTCACTTCAATGAGCAAAAAGAAATTTTTATACTTGTTTGAAAAGTTGTAGGAGATTAGTATGATGGTTCAATTGGTTATGAGTTTTGATGCTTCCTAATATAGGTTTATAGGTATTTTCATATTTTAAACTTTGATGGAGATAAGTACATAGGTTGTCTTTCAGTTTCAATCCATGGTTGATATGTGTGTGATACTTGGAGTATTGGTTCAATAATATTTAAGTATAGGTACAATGATGGTGATGATTATAATATCATCGATGTTCATGTATGCTTAAGAATTGGTAGAACATGGTCATGTATGTGGTTGATAGGTGATGGTGTGGTTAAGTGTTAGGAAATTTTTTTGTTCTCCTAGATGCTTGTTTGGTTCCTCGACTACAATTACTCATTTGTGGATTTGTTTAAAAAAAAAAATCTATTAGTAATCTAGTGTTTTATTGTTGAGACCTATAGCTATCATCTTTCTTATTTGAGTTTGCAAGTTAATAATGTGATGATGAGTTTACATGTTGAATTATTTTTGGATCTAAGAGTTATATAGTTGTGTGGGTTGACCAACTATTTGGACACAATGGGATGAATCAAGTGTGGAATTTTTTTATTCAAAAGCATTTTAGAGGTAAGTGCACAAAGTTGTGACACAAAAAGGGCTCTTAAGATGCCAAGTTTTTTTCTAAAATTAGAAAAATCTGATGCTCAATGAGAAAATGAATATAGTTACACTCAAAATTTGAAGATGCAACAAGAACGAGAGTTGTAATGCTCTTAATCTACTTTCTAAACTACTAATTATTTTTAAAATAGTGAATATTAATGGTTTCAAAAATGGGGAGCACACAAATTGGTCATGTTTTTATCAAAAAAATAGCATAGTGTCTATTGTGCTCCACATAAAATGTTACCTTTTTTTAGAATTTCCAAAATCACTTCGGTGAGCAATTAGCTAACACCATGGAGTTTATGCTGGTTTTTTTGTCTAATTTTTTAATGAATATATAATATTTTACTAATTTTTAAAGTGGAAACATCCTCAAAAGCATAAATTTGAGTGTGCTTCCCCCTAAAAATTTTAAAACTAATAAAAAACCAAATCTTTCTTCAATATGTGTAGAATGGAGTTTAGTTTCTAAAAATGTAATTTGTTTCAAAATTTTATGAACGAGTAAAAAACTATACCCAAAATAGCACATGTTGGTTTTTTAAAAAATGGAGACACTGAAAAAAGTAGTTAAAGAGGAAAACCTTAAAATAATCAAAATATTAAAAAAATTATATGGTTACATAGTTAAGAGAGATCTTAACAACATCCTGATATTTTTATAAATTTGCATTGAAACATGTGAAAACATTATGGAGAGTATGGCAAAAAATGTGCAAAATTTTATTACCCTTTTAAAAAATCATGTCTTTGGCATGAAATGGTCATCCAACCCTTTAGGTTGGATTCCCAAGGAAAATCCAACCCAAAGGGTTGGAATTTCCCAATGTAAGCCATTGGGTGAGTGAAAAATGGGAATGATGGGTTTTTAGAATGCATTTTCTTGAACTCTTTCATTTTTTTTCTGTAAAGACCTAATTAATATTAACCCAAAACACCACTATATTTCTTTTTTACATGTGTTTAAGTGTTCATTCACAAGTATATACTCATGAACTTCTATCCTTACGGGATAGGTATATGTCAATATGGAATGTCAATTGAATTGTTTGTTTGGAGGGAACAGGAATTCACTTCATCTATTCATACGAAACATGAATACATCTATTCATAAATTGGAATAGGCATCCACCTAATGAGGTAGGCATCTATTATATGATAAGTATGTGCTCTGGCCAGAGTCATGGACCCATCAGGATCATCTGGATCTTGAGTTGCTTCCTTGATGACCACACTACCTTCTGGAAGTGTACTGAGGTCGTCATCCTTAGGGGTAAGTAAATCATAATTCTAGGCTTCAAACCTGCCTCATAATTTGGCCTAAGGCCTCAGGGAATCAAGCAATCCACACGAGATTCTTCCAAGTATAGTTGAATATAATTTTAGTTGACTATCTTTTTGAAATTTTTAGATGATCTTGCTTGCCCTAAAACCCCATTCCCGAATGCGTGAGTACTAGGAGCATCTTTCATTTCCCAAAATGCATACATACCCTACTCCTAAATGGGATCAAGACATAAATATGTAGTTCTTTTTTCTAGGGTATATGTTTATGTGAAGTGTTATAAAGCAGGTATACAACACTTTCTAGGGTTTTCATTTCCCTAGACAATTCCTCTACAATTGCTACCCATGAATGGAAGCATGGATAATAAATGATCATCTTGACCATTGATTATTTATCTAATAACATTCATCTAACTGTACTACCTAATAATAATCATCTACCTTCACCCGCTTAAATGATTTCATAATAAATTATCCACATAATTATATTTTCAAGTCAGAATTACATTTGTACCATAGAAAACACCTAAGTTTCAGTTTTCTAGGTTGTCACTAGTGGATTTGATTCATTTTCTTTTTATCTTTTTAGATTATCGATCCAAAGGGGTTTTCCATCCCTTTGGATTTAATCAACCAATCTTCCTTATTTCTCCCTAGTGATTTATAGGGAAAATTCCATAGACGTCATTATTGGAACTATGTTAGGCGATAGGTGCAATAGCTCAGGTGCAATGACATTGCTCATAAACGTGAGCCAGAGGCACCATTAATACCGAACACTGCTAGTTTTGTTTTCCATTCTTTGAATAGTTTTCCAACATAATTAAACTTTCATAAGAATTTAAAATTCATAAAGTATTACAATTTTGACAACATTTGCCCAAGATAATTTAGTTAATGAACAAGCATTGTTCAATAATTTACAATATGTTTTAAAAATAATTTATTGATAATAAAGAAACATTCCATCATAACCATTGAATAAAGAAAATAACTAGACAATAGTCATTCATAGAAAGTACTACCATGCAACACAATAAATGAGCTTTTTAAGATTAGCTACATGAGATATTCCTCCTTTCCTTTGGTGGATCCTTTCTTCTTATCTTTCAACCATTTTATGTGTGAATGCAAGGGCTTCAATATCTATTTCCAAACATAGGAAGAGGTCTCTCCTTTGGGAGTTATTCTTAACAAATCTACAAGTTTTGTTCTTTGAGATATTATATACATATATTCTAATGTATCTGGAAATGCATGGAAAGGGTTTTTATATTGCTTTGGGGAAAAGTTGTCAAGATTTAGTAACTAGTTTATCTAAATTTTGGGACCATGAAAATCCATTTTTTTAAGATTATAATCCAAACAAAATTTTTTCTTTCAAGAACATGACTTAAGCAATATTTCCTTAAGACAAATGTTGAGAGAACTTCATAATCTAGGTAATATTGGGAATTCATATAAAGGATTTTAAATTATCCTAAGTTAGGGAATGTATCAAATTAAGGATATTATGCACAAATATAAATCTCAAGTCCATGTTGCATGTGTAAGGTATTCATTCATATTGAAGTAATCATTTTTTTAATCAAGACTATATATTGTAGA
The DNA here is from genome assembly GCA_007258455.2 of Sequoia sempervirens. Lineage (NCBI taxonomy): Eukaryota > Viridiplantae > Streptophyta > Pinopsida > Cupressales > Cupressaceae > Sequoia > Sequoia sempervirens. The sequence goes on along the minus strand of VDFB02165468.1, from coordinate 46,533 downwards.
AAATTCCTAACATTACCATATATATTTTTGATCTATTTCCATTATTCTTATAAATATTACATTAATCTCCTTTCAAGACTTAGGATTAACTTACTAAAACTAATTACAACCAATGGACCTCATGGTATTAAAAGCTATAAAAGCGGTAGTGTCTTATTCATTCACTAAGAAAGATGATTTATTATAAATTTAATGAAATGTCCTACAAAATATATAATGAACTAGATCTTAATCAATGATATGTTTAGAGGAAATTTATGGTTCTTCTAATGTTCATTGGTTTTTGATAATCAAAATGTTATTAATTTTATGTAGGTGATTATATATGAAATATTTATCCTAAGACTCAATCTTGAGAATGTTTAATTATGGATAAGGAATTATATTCATTTGTTTATGGCTAAAATAATCATCCTTTAAAAAAAAATTTAAGGAATTCTTGAAGATTTTTTTTTGTACCTTACTAAATCACAAGCCACACATAGAACAAGAGAAGGGATAATGTGGTGAATGGTAACCGCTAATTAGAATGGACATTTTTTAGAATTTTATGGTTTCTTTCAAAATATTAGAGTAGGACTATATTATAACTTACAACCCATTAATAGCTAGAAACCGGGACTTGTATGATCTTATATCGGTCCCTCATATATCTGATTGAATTAAAATTCAACATATATGAGTTCAATAGATTTTTGGTATACAATTGAATCATTAAATATTTGGCTACTCTGAGGATAGGAAGGCCTATAGTTTCAATAAAATCTTATCATTAAATATAAGACAATTTTGACTTATCACTTCTTCCAATTAGCTTTTGGAACAAGGTTTGGTATGGTACACTATTAACCTTAGGAGTATAATCAAATAAAAATGTTGTTTTCACTTCACAAAATATAGTGAATATCTTTCCAAAGAGACTTCACCAGATAAAGGAAATGTTAGAGACCCCCCTAAATTTCATAGCTTTGGGCAGAAAATTTATACTATATATTTATTAAGGAATATGACCCCAACGTTAAGAAGAATTTGAGATTTTAATATCTGCATAAAACCATTAAGAGATTACCTGTGCCATACTGAACATATACACATTTTATTTCTAATTAAGGCACCATATTTGAATAGCTATTATTTAATCTAGAGAGGGTAGAGTGTGAGGTTTAAGAGGCCACGTCATGACTAATTGAAGGTGCCAATTTTTTTCCTGGAGTTGCAGATTTTGTAGAATATCCTATGGAGTGTCATTCCGAATTTTTTTTCAATCATTTGAACAAGGGAAGTTAGGATGACTTATGTACTTTATATCTTATGTTTTTCATAGTATTGATCTGGGTTGAAAGTAAATTCTTTAATCAAACCTAACATATTATAGACCCTTCCACAAAATTTCAATTACTATATAATGATTTCAAGTATCCATGTAATTGTGCATAATTTTGAAATAGTTTAAAGAATTCCAGCACTAAGATATGGTTGTAGAGATTGATGTTTTATTGACTAATTTTTGGAGAATCATGATATTTCACAAGGAAAATGTATAGGTAATGATTTAAAAATACATCTTAGGTTCCATACACTAGATATGACTACAATTATCTTGGTGATCCCAGCTTCATTCTAAATTGAATCTATGGAACTATTGTAGATCACTATTATTCTATAGATTCACATTCATTATTTGGCTAGCATAGAGATCCTTTTCCTAGTTATGAGACTATATTACTATGAATATATATCTAACTCCTATTTTATGAAATGCTCATAGTAATGAAGAAAACAATAGACAATATTAAAACCTACCTGTAGCGCTAATTCTAGGAAGAGAGCCAAGGTGAATGATATGCCCAAGTTGACACTCCTTCCTAAAATCTACAATTGAACACCCCTCTGGAGTTTCTCATAGAATGTAGAACTGGAGTGCCCTCAAATACAAGCCCATCCATTTGATTTATAGATAAAATGCATTAAAAAATTTGTAAACTATAGTACATGTGAGTTAGCTCTGCAATTTATTGTGGGTGGCTGAAATATAACCCATGTGAATAATATGGACAGGTTGAGGTGATTGAAGCCGGCATTGGGCAATTGGGGTTTGTGTGTCAAAACTTGGTTGACAGTATGCACATGCTACATCCTTCCTAGTAGTTATGAGTAGGTGAATGTCTTTGACGTCAAAACTTTTGAGCTTTATGTTTGATAGGTTTCAATTTAATGATAAGTGACTCATGATTTGATTGAAAAAGACTTGGGAGATGTGGGAGAAAGCATCTTAGTTTTATGAGCATCTAATTCATACACTTGATTGCATGTTAATGAATATCACTACTTTGAATAGGTAACCATTTACTTGTTATGTTATGACTCAATCAATTCTTGAGTTAATTATTATTTTTATTTGATTCTCAAATTGATGATATTAGTTTGCTACAATTCAAATTTTTATATGCATGCATAAGATAGAAAATTCAAATAGTAGCAATAATTAGAATAACAAGAGAGGTCTTGACATCCTTTCCCGCTTAATTGTGCATTGTCCTGATGTGCTTATTCAATAAGTTTGCAATAGTAAAGAGGTAGTATCTAAAAGTATTTTGAAACAACAAAAAACAAATATAGTATCTAGATAGTGCTTAAAACAATAAGGGAAATGACTGTTGTAATTCACTTGTATCTTCCCAAGTAGCATTGTATTTATTTTATTGATCCATTGTACTTTACGTTGGTCAACTAGTTTGTTGCATTTAATTTGTACTAGTTCCTCTCCAGGATTTTGCATGGCTCTATTGTTATTCTTCTAGACTCTTGGACCTATAATGCATTCCAATTGAAAACAAGTTTCTCATTAGGAACATACTTCTTAAGAAGAGATATGTGGATAACATCATGCATACAACTCAGCTAGGGAGGTAGGGAAAATCTATACGCAACCAAGTTTATCTTTTCTAGGATATCAAAGGGTCCCACATAACGATGTGCCAACTTTTCCTTCTTACCAAAACTTATAGAGATTTTATATAGCCTAACCCATAAGAAAAAAAATTCACCCACTACAAATTCCCTCTGTGTTCTTTTCCTATCTGCATAATTATTTTGTTTTTCTATTGCTTCCTTTAACCTTTTTCTAATTGACTTGATCTGATTTTCCATTTCCTTCAACATATCAAGTCTCATTATCACTCTATCCTCAAGATTATCCCAACTCAAAGGTGTGTGACAATCTCTTCCATAAAGTGCTTCAAATGGAGCCATCCTTAGGGAAGCTTGAAAAGAGTTATTGTTCACAAATTCTACTAGTGGAAGATATTCTTCCCACTTAGATTGTTGGTCTATATAGTACATTTGTAGAAGGTTTTCCACAATATAATTTGTCCTTTTAGTTTAGCCATTTGTCTTAGGGTGATATGATGTACTGAAATTTAATTATGTTCCCAAATCTGACTGAAGAGTTTTCCAAAACCTTGAAGTGAACCTAGCATCCCTATCTGATATGATCCTTTCTAGAATTCCATGCAACCTAAAAATTTCTTTTACAAAACATTTATCCAAAATTGGAGCATCATCTATTAAATTCCCTGCTATGAAGTGAGCAACTTTGGTAAGTTTTTCAATTACCACAATTATTCCGTTATGCCTATAAGGTGTCATAGGCAATCCTTGTATAAAATCCATGCTAATGACTTTCCACTTATGATGCGGTATATCATGAGGGTAAAATAGTCCTTTTGGGTGACAATGTTCTTTTGTCACTCTTTGAAATTCAAGAGATTTAGCTACATATAGTACTATGTCATTTTTCATTCCTTTCCAAAAATACTTCTTAAGATCTAAATATAGTTTTTTTGCCCTTGGATGTCTAGCATAAGGGGTATTGTGAGCTTCACTTAAAACCAATTCTCTCAAATATTTAGAGTTTGGGACATATATCCTATTATTGTATCGAGGCAACTTATCACCATCTAGAGAGTACCACAAGTAATTCTAGGATCAGTTAGATCACTTTCTAAAGTTGATCTAACTTGCTTATACCATAAATCTTATTTTTGCTCATTTAACACTTGTTCTTTAAAAGTGGTTTTAAATGTCACAATATTCATTAAGTTCCTTCTTCTACTCAGTGGATCTACAACCCTATTTTCCTTTCCTTTCATATATTTTATTTCAAAATCATATTTTCTTAGGAGTTCTAACCATCTTCTTTGTCTAGCATTAAAGTGGGTTTGCATGAAAATTTATTTGAGTTCTTTATGGTTAGTTTTTAACTAGAATGATTTTCCTAAGAGAAAATGTCTCTATTTATGAAGAGAATGAATAGTACCTGCTAGGTCCAAATCATGAGGTGCATAGTTTACTTCATGATTTTTCAACTTTCTTGACTCGTAAGCTACCACACCTTCATCCTGGATGAGTACCCCTCCTAGACCCTCAATGGAAGCATCAATCAAAACTAGGAAGTGTCCATTTGGATCTAGAACCTTTAAGATTAGTGTTGTGGTTAATTCTTCCTTCAAAATTTTAAATTCCTTATCACATTGTTTAGTCCACAAGAATTTCTTACCCTTCCTTTGTAATGAAGTGATTGGATTTTCCAACATGATTTTTCATAAACCCTCTACAAATCTCCTATAATATTGAAGGGAGGTTGCCAAGGGAATAATGGAAGAGCTTGAAGATCCTTTTAAGGATGATTACTTTGAACATCCAAAGGTCCAAGTGAACATTAACATGGATAAGGTGGTGATCGATGAAAAGCGGTCACATTCTTCAGAAGGTGACACTAAAGCCCTCAACGCCAAGTATATAATAGAAACCTTAGACCAAGAGCTTGAAGAGGAGTTGTCCCAACATCTCAAGGATATAGGAGAAGAGGTTGAATCTAAGAAGTAGCCACTAGAAGAGAAACAAGACATTGAAGTCAACATGGAGATACTCGAAGAGCCTCCACTAGTCAGGAAAGACAAAGGCTCCATTCAAGAAGAAGAGGTATCACCTAAGAGAGAAGAAGGAGAGAAAGGAGAAGAGAAGGAAGAGGATGCTCCAAAGAAGAGCCTTGAGTCAGAAAACCATGTAGAAGTTGAGAAAGAAGCAAAAAGAGTTCCTTAGATAGAAAGTATTACTGAGAAGAAGGTAACCATCACTGAGTCAAATAGGGAAAAGACTACATATTGAAGACTTTGATGAAGAAGAGGAAAAGGTAGAATGAGAAGCCCTAGGCCATGAAGAGAAATGAACCCAACATGAGTAGAGAGAGGAAGGTGATCATGAATCACCAAAAAGGGAAACTCAAATGCCTAATTGGTTAGAGAAGCAATTGCAAAAGAAAACACCAGCTCTCGTTGATTCAAAGGCCTAACTCAAAGTTATACTGGCTAGAGCATAAACAAAGACAAGGAAAGAAAAGAAGCCAAGAGTTTGTTCCCACATCACCATTGATTCATCTGGATCAAGAATGGTGCAGATCGCCACCCCAGTGATAGATAAAGGAGAAGGGGCCAACTATAACATTTCTACCATCAACTTGGGCCCTACAACAAGAGATCATAAAATTGATGAGTTCCAAGGATCAGTGGCCACAATAATGCAACAAATGAATAAGGATCAATCCTCTAAGGAGGAGCTAAAGGAACAGGTGGTGGATCTCATCGCCTATATTCAACAATGGACTTCCTTGGAAGAAGAAGCCCCAACAAAATCTTTTGTGCCCCCACTTTTCTCCCAAGAACTCACCAAGATGGAGAAAATGAAGAATTGGACCAAGGCTACTGGAGATTGGTTCTGACAAGTACTTTACAATGATGACATTGGTATAGGCCACGCTACCTAAAAGGCCAAAAAAAATTGAGACTTGTATAAGTAGCTAGAAGGAACGTAAAGGATATTTCATCAGTTCTCTGAGCTATATAGGATCACCTATCCTAAGCTCAAGGCCATTCTCAAAATGTATAAGATATGGGAGAAAGAACTAGCACTCATCAAGGATGATCATTGGCTAGTGGATACATGGAAGATGGGCCTAGATCATAGGAGGGATGTCCTGGAGAGAGTGTCACAAGAAGTTAAGCTCGACCTTGAATGGGTCAAAGAGCATAGGACAGACATCGAAGGCTACCTAAATCTCATGATGGACTATGATGTTGTCGTGGAGCTGCATCTAGAGAAGATTAAGCCATACTTCCATAAGAAGATGGAGCAAGGAGTAGCAGATACACTAACAACACATTTCATGGACTTCATTGCAAGAGTGTTCACCCAGTAAAAACAAGTAATCAAGGCCATGCTAAGGTGCACAAAACACTAGGAATAGATCACTAGCATAATTAAGAAGCTGACCTTCCAAGTTCTTCAATCCAATTTCATGGAGTGGGATAAGCTTAAGGAACTAATTGGGAAATTTGTGGAGCATGCTATCCTTCAGAAAATTGAAGGAAAACTAGTAATTGATGATGATTTTTTGATAGTATAAGCTATAAAAGAAGGAAGTCACTAGAAGACAAAACTGCTATAGTGTCAAAGCCACTACAAGAAAAAATAGGAATGAGACAAAAATATATTTTATATTAATATATTTTGGGGGTAGGTGAAACCCTAATGTAAAATGAATCTTGGCAACACAATGAAAGTAAATCCTAGCCATTCATTTCACTTTTCAAAAACTATAAATAGGGGTCTCCTCTCATTTTCAAGGACAAAGTTGAGTTGTTGTAAAGACATGTTGTAGAAATTTTAATAAAATTTCATTGTTTTGGTGGATTCATGTGTTTCTCACATGTTGCTTGATTCATCTTCTCAAAGTTGATAGATTTAGATAGATTTAGTTTGTTGTTCTAAATGCTTTAAGATGTTTTTAGTATTTTAGTTCATGTTGTCCATTGATATTGAAGAATGCTATTGTGTTGATGCTTTCCATGTTCATGATTTTTGCTATTTGTTGATGATGAACAACAATGTAAAGCTATTTTGAACATTAACTTATTGTTGCACTTAAAATTCATCTTTTATTCATGCTTTAGGTGAATGAATAGCTGAAAATATGTAGACCTGAGAATATATCATTGGTTTCATGAGACTGTATGTTTTTTGGTTAAGTGGAACTCAATTTTAGGAAGGTTTTCTACTATAGCATCCTCCATTGTCACTATTCATCATTAGTTGTAGGTCTAGGAACCCTTATCTCTCTTTTCCCTTTTGACCTATCTTTGGAATAGTAGTTAAGGAAAATTTCCAACATCATTGTAAAACCAAATCTGATGTTCAACATGGAGTTTTAGACTACTATTTTGAACTTGCAATAATTACACATCACTTTTAGAATCTCATAAACTCCATTTGAAGATCTGATTCCCCTCCAACTTATAAAATTTTCCATGCCCCTTGTGATTACCAACAAATCATATCAATCCACTGAGTTATTTTTTTCAAGTCATGACCTAACACTCAAGAGACCTTGGGGTAATTTTATGCAACTTGTTTGTAGGAAGTTTCCTTTCAAGAGAGGTAGTACACTTGTGTGCTACCTATGTTGAGAAGTGAAAAAACACCCATCAAAAAAACTAGCGCTAGAAGGAGGGCCTCCCTTTTGCTAAGTTGGATTGAATTGGTTCCTTCTCCCCTGAGAGGTTCCAGAGAGTATTAAGATCTACACCAAACAAAGGGGAATTTCAAGAGCTACCACCTCCTAATAAGGCTAAGAGAGCTAAAAGAAGAGAAGCATCCAACTCAGCCTCATCCGCTTAGCCCACTTCACTTCCATCCTCACCTCTTTCTTCCATCTATTTGCTCCACCCTTCCCCTTACTTTCCAGTAGCTCCTTCTACCTAGCCACTCCAAAATTCCTTCCAGCCATTTTCCTCTCATAGCCAAGGCATTGCTCCTATCCCAACACTTCAAATCCAAGGCGTTGCCTCAAGCACTGCTACTCCTTTTCAGCCTCAAGTCACTATTGCACATCAAATGCAACCTCCACCTCCCATCATGGCTTGGTTGGGTAATAACCCACCTCCCTTGTCCTTCAATGACTACCATGACATGCCAAAGAACCCAGAAGGCTTTTTCACTAAGTTTCACCCCCATGATCCATAGAGGAAAGCAGAAGAACATATCAAGATCTTTCAAATAGCTTTGAAAGACATGTGAATAGATCATGAAGATGTGGCTTGTAGGCTCTTTCCTTACTCCTTGGGGGAAGAGGCCTTTTATTGGTACATCAACTTGCCGACTAGATCCATCACCTCTTGGAATCTATTAAAGAATGCCTTCTTGCAAAAATACAAGATTCGAATGAGCCCTTATGAATTATGTCAACAATTTATGTCTATTCAAAGGGAATTCAACAAACCAATTAGCTCCTTCAATGATCAGTTTTATCATGCTTACATGAGATTGTAGGCTCCCTATGCGGTTGATGATAATCTACTTAGTTGATCTATTATGTTACCTTAGACAACCTCACATCTGCACTAGTAAAAAGAATGCACCCACCACCAATCAGGCTAGTAAACACCAATGCAGAAGCAGTCATAGCAAGTAAAAATTTGGGACAGAATATTGCTGGTCTGCTACCCTCTTTGGGGCTAGTTTCTCATTCAATGTAGATACAAGGACTTACCCAATCTTTGGCACATCAAACACCAATCACGAATCAAGTTTTGTAGCTACCGATGGTACCTCATCTGGTACAACCATTGAATCAGGCACCTCCTGTGCCTCACTACTCGCAACTATAGTAGCAACAAGTTTATCCTCAACAACTTCAAGGGCCTACATATTTACAGGGACCCAAATTTTTTCCTGCTCAATAGAATCAACTAGTAGTGCAGTTGGTCTTCCTCTAGAATCAAGCACCTCAACCAAACAACATAGAAAAGGATCAAAAAGATGAGCTAAAAGAATTGTTGAAGAAGATTTCCATAGAAATGACACACCTAAGGAATCAGAATAACCAACTGCAAGCCTCCCAATGAAGCATCCAAGCTAATCCCAACTAAGATAACCATGACAACCGTGATGCAGGTACTTCCTCTGGGAAGAATTACAAGAGAGGTCAAAGTTCTAACCAAGGCTTTGAAAGGAGACCTTTACAAAGGTAGAACCAAACATAGAATGCAAGGCCAAACAACGAAGGTGTCCCCACCCCTCTTGACCAGTTGTCCAATGCAGATAAGGCTACAAGTGGAGTATACTTAGCAGAGACAGCCTTATTTGAATGGTGCCACATTCACAAAACAAATAGGCATTTTGAATTGGATTGCCCTGAGTTCCAAATAGCCATAGAAATTTTTCAAGTAGAGGCTCAAAATGTGGTAGATGGTGCCGGTTGTAGATACATAGTCCTGTCTAAACCATATGACTCCTCTATGTTGGTGGTCAACCAAGCTCCCTTCTTGTAAACTAGAAGCAATGTTCTCGAAAAGGAGATCATTGTCCCAAAGGACAAGGAAGAAAAAGAGGTAAGTAAAAAATGCCCTTATCTCAGCTCTTTGACTCGATAGATAATGGTCCAATAGATGAAGAAGAGCACCGCAAGGATGAGGTCCAAATGTTCCATCAAAGGGAAACCCCTTATAATTTAAGGAATAGACAAGTAGGAGGTCATTTACAACTTCTACTCTACCCAATAACTTCAACACTCCACCTAACCCAAATGATAGAAACAACCTAGGATACCCCCACATGCCCACTCTTTCAACAAGAATAGGTAGTCAAATCAGACCCAAAACTAACCCACTAGTTCCTCTCAAGGTAAATATTTTGAACCTAAATTTGAGTAAATGAGTGAATATGTAGTTGAAGAATTTAGGAAGGTTAAGATAATCCTATCAACCTTAAAGTTACTTAGGGTCCCATAAGTTAGGAATGTTTTCTTTAGGATGCTTAATGGGACTACACCATCCAAATCAACTCAAGACATGCCTACCAAAAGGGATTCTTTGATGAGTCACCGAATGAGCCCATAATCAAGGAGATTCTGAGGAAGAAAAAAGATCCACCCTTGAATTAGCAAATAAGAAAACAACCTGTCAAGGAACAAAGTCAAGGAAAAACCAAGGATAAGACCAATGAAAAAGATAAAGCTCAAATAGCTCAGGCAAACACACCCATGGGCTTGTTCCAGGGGAATTTGGAGACTCCTCCCTTCTTAACCACTATCAGAATATTTGGAAAGAACTTGCACAATTGCCTGCTCGATTCAGGAGCATCGTCCAATGTCACGCATCTTGTTGTATGCAAAGATCTAGGAATAGTCCCAACTCCCTCTTGATGGAAGGTGACCTAGTTGGATAAAATGGAAGTGAATATAGTCAGTGAGATCAATAGGATACCTATGAAAATTGTTGTGGATCCATGGGTTCAATAGGTCATCAACATTCAAGCTATCGATATCCTGGACACATATGGCATAATACTAGGAAGGGACTTCACTCGGGCATTAAATGGATATGTTGCGACCAAATTTTCTCACTTATGGTTGCCATGGAAAGGCCTTCCCAACCAGATCCATATTGACCAGGAGCTGGGCATGAAATTCATGATCATGAAGTACAACACAAATGAGGCATTGTTTGCTAAAACAAAGTTGGGAAACTACTATCTTGTGGCTTATCAGGAAGAACTAGAGTTTCAAGAAGAGGAAGTGACTGAAGAGGTCCTCCTCATGTTATGCAATCCCCCTACTAACTTAGCTAGTGTACCTCAAAGCGCAAAAATGTTAATTGAGTCAAATGATGAAGGATCCTACATGGATGGAAACCTAGGATTGTTGGATGAATTCCAAGAATTTATGGAGAAATGTGTGCAAGATTAGGTTAGCTTAGGAGCAAGAATTGACTTTCAAGAGATCCTATTACCCAGTTGGTGTTGGGTACACAATGTTTCCCATTCAGAATTTGAATGTTGCTTGTGTTAGGTAGTATTTGAGCACATTAAAGGACAAGTCACCTCGAAGGGGGAACTCCAAATTAACAGTTGAAGCAAAGCTACGCTGAGTCTGCACCTTCACCTAAAGATGTTGAAATAGGTGTTCAACCAAGAGAAGAAGTGTGCTCTATTGGCTCCAAAGCCAAAGGTTCCTCCAAGTTTTGGATGCTACACTTCAATGGGTCCAAGACTAAGCAAGGAGTAGGAGTTGGATTTGAGCTTATCAGCCCTACAAGTAATACATACTTCATTTCTCATATACTCCAATTTTATTGCATGAACAATGTAGTGAGTACGAAGCATTAGTCCATTTGTCTATTGATGGCACTCAGAAAGAAGGTTAAAATGTTACAATTCTTTGGTGACTCAAAGCTAGTAGTAAAATAGGTCAGGATACTATATTCTTGCCATGATAGGAGATAAGTGAATTATAGGCATAGAGTTTGGGATCTCATAGAAGGCTTAGATGCATTTAATATTCGGTTGATCCCTCACTCCATGAATCATATTGTTGATGCCTTAGCCTAAGTAGCTAGTACCCTCCAACCCCTTTCCTTGACCAGCTTAAAGAAGTTCATTGTTGAGCTTACCTCCACTCACTCGATGCCAGATAATATCACCAACTTCCAAGTGTTCAATGATGACAAACATATCTTGAATTTCCTCACCATCTTTGATGTGTTTGCAACTCAAATAATTGATGAGGAAGAAACCAAAGAGGGTGAATTAGATATAAAGAGAGTTATTAATCTCAAGACAAACACAATACTGTGAGGTATGGTTCATCTTGAAATAATATTTGACTTGGATTAGATTAGGGATCAGGATCAACAACCAAGAAGGCTTCCATTGACAATCAGTGTGATGCTCACAACTTAGGATCATATGAAGAAGTTACGAATATGTTCAATGGTAAAGTGTGCACGTCAAAAGAAAGGAAAGGGATCATTGATGCCTTACACAAGTACCATGATGTGGTTTCTTGTAGTTACAAATATTTGAAGACATATGATACCTCAATCATCACTCACACCATCCCTCTCAAGCTAGATGCGAGACCTTTCCGACAACATCAATGCCCTATCAATGCATTGCTAGAACCCATCATCTACAAGGAAGTCCAGAATTTTTTTTCCACTAGAATCATATTCCCAGTTAGACATTCCATGTGGGTGGAAAAATTGGTCCCAGTTAGGAAAAATAATGGAGATATCAGATTATGTGTAGACTTCTGCAACTTGAATAGAGCCTTAGAAAAGGACAACTATCTAGTGCTCTCATTGGATGAAGTGTTGCAGATAGTTAATGGATCCCAGATTATGTCCTTTCTGGATGGATACTTCAGATATAATCAGGTAATGGTACAGTATGAAGATAGGCATAAAATGACATTCACACCAAGTGGGGAACATTTGCATATAGAAGAATGTCATTTGGACTAATCAACATTGGTGCAACCTTTCAACATGCCACAGATATTGCTTTCAAGGATCTAATTGGAAAGTGCATCATCATCTACATGGATGATAGTAATATTTTCTCAAAGAAAAGAGGAGATCACGTCTCTAATTTATGTAAGGTCTTCCAGAAATGCAAAGAGTTTGGAATATCTTTGAATCTATTCAAAAGTGTATCTTTGGAGTCACAAAAGGAAAACTAATTGGGCATGACCTCAAAGAAAGGAATTTCAATGGATCTATGCATCCAAGATATTTCAAAAATTTAGCTTTCAGGAAAAAAGAAGGAACTAAAATACTTCTTTAGAAAGATCAATTTCATCAGGAAGTTCATCACATCTGTCACTAAAATAGTCAAGCCACTCAATGCTATGCTAAAGTAGGATGCCAAAGTCAAATGGACTCTAGAAGCTAAGCAGACTTTTGAAGAAATCAAGAAAGAAATTATTGATGTGCCAATGCTAGTTCGGTCAGATTACCTGAAGTCATTCTACATCTATTCATTTGCTTTAGACCACTCTTGTTCCAACATATTGACCCCAAAAGATGATGAAGTGGGTGAACACCCTATTTCCTTTATGAGCACCTTGCTAAAGGATGTAGAGTTAAGGTACCACAATGTTGAAAATCAAGCATACGCCTTAGTTAGAGGAGTCAAGAAATTATGACACTACATCTTGCAAAATAAGGTGTTTGCAATTGTGTCTGACCCAACAGTTAAGACTTTACTGATGCAAGATGAGCTAGGATAAAGGAGAGTAAAATGGGTTACTCTACTATAGGAATACGATATGGAGATTCAGCCCATGAATCACCCACCAAGTTCTACGTGGTGGGTACTACTAGTTGACGGTATCTAAGGATTCAGATAACCACATCCTAACTTGTCATGTTTGACAAACTATTGGCACCAAAGAAAGAAATGTTGATGTCCTACTACAACTAGTCCTAGAGGTAAGGTCATTCACTCAATGGGGACTTGACTTCATTGGTCCTATTAGCCCACCATCCTTTATGGGCCACAAGTACATTTTAACCACCTCTGATTATTGCACTAGATGGACAGAAGCAATATCATGTAGGAAATGTACTACTGAAGTGGTTGTGAATTTTCTAGAAAGTTTTATCTTGAATTGTTTGGTTTCCCCTATGCCCTTGTCTATGATAATTTGGTCTCGCCTTTTCCTCACATAAGTTTTCTAGTTGGGCCTTTGATTAAAGGATTGCTCTTAAATTTTTTTCCAACTATTACCCTCAGGGAAATGGCCTAGCTAAATCAACAAACAAAAATTTAATAAATATAATAAAAAACTACTTGATAGAAACCCCAAAGACTTGCACACCTAGTTTCATTTTTCCCTCTGGGTGGATCATACATGCCACAAGGCTTCTCTGATTGATTCCCCGTTCCATCTAGTCTATGGCCTAGAACCTGTCTTTCCAATCCACCTTAAGATTCCCACCCTCTAATTTCTCAATGCATACTATGAGGAGGGGGAAAATCAAGAGGCCCATTTAGCTAAGTTGTTGCACCTAGAAGAAGTTTGTCACCGTGCAATTGAATTTTTTTCCAAACACTAGGGCATAGTTAAAAGAAGGTTCGATCGTCAAGCCAAAGTCAAGGCCTTTAGGATTGCTGATTTAGTCCTTTTTTGGGACAAGGCCCATGAAAAGAAAGGGAGACATGACAAATTTGACAAGCTCTGGCTTGGCCCCTTTTAGATCTCAAAAATTTTAGGAGATAATGCCTTTCGCCTCAAGAAACTCACTAGAGAGGATGTCCTGTTGCCTATCAACAGGAAACACCTCAAGCATTGTTTCCTTGCCTAAGCTTTTTCAAGCTCATTCTTATATATAGTTGCACATAGGTTAGCTTAGGTTTCCTTTTGCTTTGTTGTGGGTTCACTTCATTTTTTTTGCTCTCTTTCCCAACTAATTTTGTTCTTGCTGAGGGTGTGTTCCTTTGTTCTTGATGCGGTGGTTGTTTTTTCCATATCATACAGCCTACTTTGTTGCCCACCCCTATCTATTCTTTAGATAAATCTTCATTCACAACTATTGATTTCTGACTGCTTTCGTGAAATGGTTTCCTTATTGAACTCTGACTTGACCTAGGACAGAACCCTTGGTTGAATCTTTTCACACTTATCTCAAAGCACGCATGACAATACACTTTAATATTTCTAAAGAGTTGTACAATGACTGTTATGAGTTCTCAACAAGTGGAAAAATCTTGAATCTGCTTCAGTGACCACTATGATCCCAAACCCAAAAAAGCTTCAATGCTTATGCAGTTGAGCAAAAGAAAGACTACTAAAGAAAATATTATGAAAAAAAAAGAAAAGGAAAAGACAAGAAAGTATTAAAACAAGAAACTATGTGGGTGTGTGAGCAACATTATCAGGGCTATGGATTCTTTGCTAGCAATAGAGCAATGTTCATTGGGTCATAGCAACAACTCTGTCAGGGCTATGGACGCTTAACTGGAAACTAGGCAATGTCCAGGTTACTTTTGGGGTTAAACTGCTTATGTAGCTTTCCTTGACCAATTAATGGTTGTTCGTTATGGTTTCCAAAGAAAAGGAATGAACTCACCATGCACACACTTTTGAGATACTCCTGTGACTTGGTTTAGCTAAGGATCCCATCCTCCTTTGTGTTTCTTAGTTCACTCTTGGAAACTGGCTTCTGGTCTTCAAAACTAGATATTCTAGGTTTTGAATGAGAATTTACCCTTGAAATGCTTGGGAGCATTCTCCCAATAGAGTCACCATTTTTTGTGCCTATAACACACATACCTCATTTGGAACAAGGATTCTCTATCTCTTTTCACCTTCGCTAGGTCACTTTTTTCCTTTTCCTCATTTTGTAAGCCCCTAATTTTGAGTTCCAAGTGGTCAAGGAGTCCCAAAGTCATCATCCTTAGTTGACCAAAGTTCACCACCCAAGAAATTCCCAAGTCCTTGGCTTTTACAGGGTTTCCTTGGTAGGTTTCCCTTAGTTTTCAAATTGGCATCCTTTAGCTCCTACGGGCCACCCTTGTGGGTTTCCCCTTGTGCGTCACTGCCTCACATTCGCTATTTCATCAGCACCCAGGACATCCACCTACATGGCAGGCCCCACATGCTCCTTGGTTGCCCTCTTTTGCTAACCATCAAACGACAGTGTTTGGGGTTCCATCTGCCTTGCGGACTTTGACTTTCCCGCCACCGACTCTTTTGAAATCTATGCCCAACTACCCCACCAACTACCATACATGTATCAAATGTAGGTAATAAATGAAGTTTTTACTATAAATAGATGGGTCGACTTGTTATTTTCACCCTACCAGTTTGGAATTTGTTAGAGCCCAAGATAGCTACTGCCTCCTTCATGCCTGGACAACCTCCAGGAAGATCTGAGGCTTAGACATTTTCAATTCCTACGCACCTCTCAAGAATGTCCCATGTTGTAAACCAAAAACACATTTATTAAGTTAAGTTTTCTAAGACCATTAAAAAAATATTAAGGAAAACTTCAAAATCTTTTGGGCAGCCAATTAAACATTAAATTCTACATAAACCCATCTAAAGAATCCCTCAAAAATCAATCAAACACAGCCTTTAAGGGTCATGCAGAACTTTATCTCCTTGCAGTTGTTCTTCACCAAAGCAATGAAACCCTTGCGACCCACAAGCCTTTCATCACTGTCACATAAGATGAGCTTCAAATGCAAAAACTTGAGCTCTGCAACCATGCAGGTCCACCCTTTCCGATCTCTGTATGAGGGTGAACGCCATCCTTTCACCGCCACTAAAAATCCTAATGATGAAAACCTAAATGGAAAACTTTAGATTTAACAACCCTTGCAGGTCCACCATTGCGGGCCGCTGTGTGTAGGTGGCCCCCATCTTGTCGTCATTTCTAAACCATCATCCCTCACTCGCTTCTTGCATCACGGGTTCTCCTAAGTCCCATGCTGCTAAACAACTAAACCTAGGTCTCCTTTTGTGGGTCTTTCCTTGCGAACTTCTATCCGTTCTCCGATGCCATTCTAAACACCCTCATCAATGGTCAAGTCCATGCTCTCACCCGTACCATGGTCCCTGTGGTCTTCCTCACTGTCTGAGTTCACACAAAGAAAGCACTAAGTATAAAATCTCATGTCGGATGAACTTTATGGAGGTATGTCTACAGACCACCTCACCACCATCATTTTCGGTTGAAGCAACCAAGGGACCCCGTTGATCTGCTTTGTGGACTTCGACCCTACTATTTCCCCAAATCCTCAACATGAAAAATTACTAAGTGAAGTGTGTTGTGGGCCTTTCTTTGCGGGTTTCCACCTATGGCCCGTCGGCATCTATTTTTTGTTTGCAAACAGTCGCATCCTCCCTTCTTCCCACGTCATGGATTCTGGGCTCCCCTCTGCCATCTAAGTCATTTCAAAAAAAATGATCAATGCAAAGGCCTCTTGCGGACTGCCTCCTATAGGTTGTTGTCCCATCTACGCCATCCTTGAATGGCCTCACCCGATGGTCTTCTGCTGATCCTTGCCTGCAAACTTCCAAATAACTAAACCAAAGGGACAATTCCCAGATAGTCCAAGCTACCTACAAACCCCACTATGCAAGATTCCTATTGTGGGTTTCCACCTTTTGACTATCATTTCTCAATGGTAGAGCTACAAAAATTCATGGTGTCCCCTTCCTCTACATTCCTCACACCTGCATGAGCAAAGTGACCAATTGAATGCCTCCAAAGACTTCATGGTGGATTTCCCAACATGTCAAATGCTTCATCGAGGATATTAACCCCCAAACTTCCAATGTGAAACATGGAGTGTGGGTGTTGTTTATGGGCCACCATGACCCTAGTGTCATTCTATTTCTAACTCCTCTTAACAACTACCAGCCAAGGAAACCCATACCCTTGGGCCCACATTCTTGAATTTGACCTAAACGAGCCTCAAACAATGAACATTGATGGATTTTATGATCTTCTGAAGATGAATTTCTAGATCTAACCCTTGTTTTGCAAGATTTTACTAATGGTTCCCTAATTTTCATATCAATGTGCTTATGATATCTTTGCTTGCAGGATTTATGGAATCTACTATAGGCACATTGAGGCATCTCTAGAGAAGGAGAAAAGAAAGAGGCATGCTAAAGCACCAAGAGGGAAAGAGGAGAAGGATCAAATGAAGTATCAGTTCCACAGGGTGGAAATCACCTCCAAAGTCACCTCTACATGGGATTTAGTATCAAACACCAACCTCAAGCATGTAGATATAGATGAATTCTGATGGAGAATCATGAGCAACCCCACAATTGAGAATGCTTGAAAGATCTGAAAGAGTGGCCTAACCAAGGAAACTGGCTTCCCACCTGCACTTGTAGCTCCATAATTAGTGATGGCATGTAGAGAGTGCTACCATAGCAACAATAGGAAGATTATAGATCACGAGGGTAGGGTGTTGGCAGATTTGTCTACCCAATCCATAGGGAAAACTTTCCATATCCCTACATTCAACCCCATGGAAGAAACAAAGAAGGGATACATCGAGAACGTGTGGAAGGTAGACCCCCTGGGATGTAAGAAGTTGATCAACCAACATTGGTTGAAAGAAAAAATGGGTAGCGATGCTAAAGTGCCACAAGAAATTTTCAAGAGTGACATCCATGAAGAGTGTCATGATTTGGTTACTCTAATAAGTAGAGTAATGGGCCTCCCTAGTGTTGCCTTCTTCCTAGAATGGATGTTTTATTTCACTGAGGATATCATTCTTGGAAAAACAAAGTTCCACTAGGCCAATAGCGTCAATGACAACATACATGCACAACTTATGGCCATAACAAATACATCCTAGTTCTACATGACCTCCTACCTGGTATATCTATTAGCAGAGCCATTCCCATACAAAGGCCTCTTTGTTGCATAGAACCCATATCTAGGAAGGGGAGAGCTCAAAGTGAATGATCGTTACCCACAATTGTAGTACAAAAACTTTAAGAGAGAATACCAGAGGGTGAACGATGCCTTCATAGGGCATATCACTGGACTCCTTGGAGGAGATTTTGAGAGAAGAGTCTCGCACATCACTTATGCATTCATTTAGAGGTTTGGGTTCCTGTTCATCCAGTTCCCAAAATTCATGTATATCAAAACAAAGGGTTTCTCTAAAATACCCTACAAGATGCCCTAGTACCCTAACAACTAGATGATTATATTGGAGGTCTCCCAAAAGATACAAAATTCCCATACTCTACTAAGTGATAAACATCAAGCAGGGATCCCGTATCCCCTTAATTTTAGGCAAGTAATGTATGTCATCCCCGCCACCTAGTGTGCAAAATATTTGGAGAAAGAGATAGTGGAGGACCATTTGGACCTCCATATGACCCGACCAAGAATGGACCCCTATGGAAAATTAAAGAAATGGGTCATAAAATAATATGGTCATCTGCCCCACATAGAAGATTTTTGGGCCAACTACAAAGATGACAAGGAGGTGAGAATGAGGAATTACATGCAGATGACAGCCTAATTTATGTGGTCAATTAACCTATTCCTGATGCCTAACCAGATTGTGGAGGAGAACACCCTTATTGATGAAATATTTGATGTTGTGACCAATTTGTCATTGCCACTAATAGATTGGGATGAGGAAGAGTTCAACAACTTCGATACTGTAACAAGGCCAGTGGAAAATAGGACAAGGCAATGGGTAGATGCTCAAATCGCCCAGCTTAAACTATAGGGAGTTGTGTTAACATATGGTGAGCTCAAGGATGAGCTCGAAAGAGAAATAGATAGTGAAGCAACTCCTACCCCAACATAAAAACTCCTAAATGCCCTTTGGTTAAAAGATCAAGGAAAAGGAAGGAGGTGCATCAATGCCAACCCAAACATAAGGTCTATACATGAAAGACCACATAGGGATAATCTTCAAAAAAGGAAAATAAATCAAGAGGATTTAGTCAAATTCCAACTATTGAGGAGGATCCACAACATGAAGGAGAAAAAGAGGTCAAGCAACTGCATTCACCACCTGCTACCTTTGCTCTTGCCATTACCACTGTCGTTGCCACTCCTCCACCTCTTGCATCTTGGGTACTGCCTGTTTCCTCTTCGCCCACCGTGGAAATTTCATTCCACCTTGCTTCCACCTCACTAACAGCCCCAATTATGGTATCAGACTCCTCTTCGGCCACAACATCCCCACTATTGTCTGCCTTGCTACATCCTCCATTACCCACCCTTTTTGTTGCAATTCCTTCAGTTTCCACCACCGCTATGCCCCCTCTCACCTTACTAGAAGCATTTTCCATGTATATGCAAGGAATACCTACCAAGATTTCTGGGGTGATAATGAACTCCACCATCGAAGTGGTGATAGCCCAAATTGCTGCTAGTTTTCCTATTCCTCCACCACCTATACAGCCACTAAAAATTGGGGCCACTATGCAAATATCAGAAGAAATGGAGATACACCAAAGGGAGGCCAGCAAGGGAATAATGGAAGAGCCTAAAGATCCTTTTAAGGATGATTACTTTGAACATCTAGAGGGACAAGTGGACATTAGCATGGATAAGGTGGCAACTAATGAAGAGGGGTCACATGCTTTAGAAGAGGACACTAAATTCCTCAATTCCAAGTACATAATAGAAACCTCATACCAAGAGCTTGAAGATGAGTTGTCTCGAAATCTCAAGGATATAGGAGAAGAGGTTGAATCTGAGAAGTAGCCTCCAGAAGAGAAAGAAGACACTGAATTCAACATGGAGATACCTGAAGAGCCTCCACTAGTCGAGCAAGACAAAGATCCCATTCAAGAAGAAGAGGTACTGCCTGAGAGAGAAGAAGGAGAGAAAGGAGAAGAGAAGGAAGAGGATGCTTCAAAGAAGAGCCTTGAGCTGAAACACCATGTAGAGCTCAAGCAGGAAGCAGAAAGAGCACCTCAGATAGAAAGTATCGCTGAGGAGAATATAGCCATCACTGAGTTAGATAGGGAAAAGACTATACATATTAAAGACTCCAATGAAGAAGAGGAAAGGATAAAATGAGAAGCCTTGGGTCATGAAGACAAACAACACTAGCATGAGTAGAGAGAGGAAGGTGATCATGAATCACCAAAAAGGGAAACTAAAATGCCTGATTCATTAGAGAGGCATTT
The DNA here is from genome assembly GCA_007258455.2 of Sequoia sempervirens. Lineage (NCBI taxonomy): Eukaryota > Viridiplantae > Streptophyta > Pinopsida > Cupressales > Cupressaceae > Sequoia > Sequoia sempervirens. The sequence goes on along the minus strand of VDFB02165468.1, from coordinate 26,006 downwards.
GAAAAAGAAAACCCCGGCTCTCGTTGATCCAAAGGCCCGACTCGAGGCTATACTAGCTAGAGAATAGACAAAGACAAGGAAATAAAAGAAGCCAAGAGTTTGTTCCCACATCTCCGCCGATGCATCTAGATTAAGAACGGTATAGATCGCCACCCCAATGATAGGTAAAGGAGAATGGGTTAGCTATAACATTTCTACCATCAACTTGGGCCCCTACAACAAGAGAGTAGAAAATTGATGAGTTCCAGAGATCAATGGCCACAATAATGCAATAGATGAACAAGGATCGGTCCTCTAAGGAGGAGCTAAAGGCACAGGTGGCAATCTCACTGCCTATATTCAACAATGGACTTCCTTGGAAGAAGAAGCCCCAACAACATCTTTTGTGCCCTCACTTCTCTCCCAAGAAGAACTCACCAAGATGGAGAAAATGAAGAAAAGGACCAAGGCTACTACAGATTCATTCTAACGGTACTTTACAATAGTGACATGGTCATAGGCCATGCTACTCGAACGGTTAACAAATTTTGAGATGTGTAGAAGTAGCTAGAAGGAAAAGAAAGGATATGTCATGGTTCACTAAGCTATATAGGATCACCTATCCTAAGCTTGAGGCCGTTCTCAAAATACCTGAGAAGACATGGGAGAATGAAATAGCACTCATCAAGGATGATCACTAGCTAGTGGAGACATGGAAGATGGGCCAGGATCACAGTAGGGACATCCTAGAGAGAGTGTTGCACGAAGTTGAGCTCGACCTCGAATGGTTCAAAGAGCATAGGACAGATAGGGAAGGCTACCTAAAGCTCATGACAGACTATGATATGCCTATCATGGAGCTAGATCTAGAGAATATTAAGCCATACTTCCATAAGAAGATGAGCAAGGAGCAGTAGATACACTAATAGTGAATTTCATGGACTTTCTTGTAAGAGCATTCACCTAGTTAGAATAGGTAATCAAGGCCACACCAAGGTGCACAAAACACTAGGAATAGATCACTAGTAGATCTAAGAAGCTGACCTTCCAAGTTCTTCAATTCGACATCATGGAGTGGAATTAGCTTAAGGCACTGATTGGGAAATTCGTGGATTATGCCACCCTTAAAAAAAGTGAAGGAAAACTAGTGATATATGATGAGTTTCTAATAGTATAAGCTGGAAAAGAAGGTAGTCACTAGAAGACAAAACTACTATAGTGTCAGAGCCACTATAGGACAAAATAGGAATGAGACAAAAATGTATTTTATATTAATATATTTTGGGGGTAGGTGAAACCCTAATGTAAAATGAATCTTGGCCATTCATTTCACTTTTGGAAAACTATAAATAGGGGTCTCCTCACATTTTCAAGGAGAGAGCTGAGTTGTTGTAAACACATGCTCAAGAAATTTCAATAGAATTTCATTGCTTTTGGTGGATTCTTGTGTTTCTCACATTTTGCATGATTCATCTTCTCGAAGTTGATAGATTTAGATAGATTTAGTTTTTTGTTCTAAATGCTTTAAGTTGCTTTTAGTAGTTTAGTTCATGATGTCCATTGATATTGAAGAATGTTATTGTGTTGATGCTTTCTATGTTCATGTTTCTTGTTGTTTGTTGATGATGAATAGTAGTGTAAATCTAGTTTGAACATTAAATTATTGTTTCCCTTTAAATTTCATCTTTTATTCATGTTTTATGGTGAATGAATAGGTGAAAATTTGCAGACCTTAGAAGGTAGCACTGGTTCATGAGACTGTATGTTGTTTGGTTAAGTGGAACTTAGTTTTAGGAAGGTTGTCCACTATAGCATCCTCCATTATAACTATTCATCATTAGTTACAAGTCTAGGAACCCTTATCTCCCTTTTCCCTTTTGACCTTTCTTTGGAATAGTAGTTAAGGAAAAGTTCCAACATCATTGTAAAGCCAAATCTGATGTTGAACATGGAGTTTTAGATTGTTGTTTTGAACTTGCAGCAATTACACATCACTTTCAAAATCTCATAAACTCCGTTTGAAGATCCAATTCCCCTCCAACTTAGTAAATTTTCCATGTCCCTTGTGATTACTACCAGCAAATCACATCAATCCAGTGAATTGTGTTTTGCAAGTCATGACCTGACACCCGAGAGACCTTGGGGTAATTTTTTGTGACTTGTTTGTAGGAAGTTGTCTTTGAAGAGAGGTAGTGCACTTGTGTGCTTCCTTTGTTGAGAAGTGCAAAAACACCCATCAATAGGGATCAAGGCATAAAATATGTAGTTCTATTTTCTAGACTATGTTTATTTGAACTGTTATAAAGCAGGTACGCAACCCTTTCTAAGGGTTTTATTTCGCTAGATAGTTCCTCTGCAGTTGCTACCCATGAAGGGAAGCATGGATAATAAATGATTGTCTTGAACATTGATTGTTTATCTAAATTAAATAAACATGGCATAATTTCAATGGTTAAACTATTCAATTAAGAATGAAATTCTTTTTCCCGTAACGGCAATCAACCTTAGTGGGGGTAGATTTCTAAATCCTTTAAATGGAGGAATTTTCATCCAAGTCGTAAGAAAGAGCAAAATAAATGTGACGGGTGTTGAATTGAAAATCAAGTGGTAAGAAAGAGCAAAATAAATGTGACGGGTGTTGAATTGAAAATTATATTTTTTGCCGCCTGTTTTCTTTGTTTTATCAAGAAAGGAATGAACTTTGCCTTAATTTATTTGGTTAATTCGGTGAAACGAAGACAGGTAAAAAACATCATTCAGAAGAAATCATTGGGTGTTTTTTTTGGGAGATCATTCAGAGAAGAAAGAAAAGACTGGGGAAAACTCAGTAAAATCCACCCTGGTAAAAAGGGGAAAGAAAATCACCTTCTTGCCAATTCCATTAGGAATTCGGTGAAACGAAGATAGGTAAAAAACATCATTCAGAAGAAATCATTGGGAGTTTTTTTTGGGAGATCATTCAGAGAAGAAAGAAAAGATTGCGGAAAACTCAGTAAAATCCACCTTGGTAAAAAGGGTAATGAAAATCACCTTCTTGCCAATTCCATTAGAGGTTGGTGGTGTTATTTTTTTTTTTTAAAAACTCATATTTGATTTAGATTTTTACTTATATTTTATGAAATTTGTGCCTGTAATTTGTATCCTTCTTTAATTGTCTCCATATACCACTGGTACTCCCTTTTATTTGGGTGTGAGAACATGGTCATTATGTAATAGATTCACTCTCCATTAATGACCAACATTAGACCAAACCCCGTATCTTTACCTACTCTTATTCCTATATCCTCCTGCTTGCATCAAATTAACGAACAAGGTGCTCACAATTCAATTAATCCTTCATATAGCTCACAACTCTCCCAAACTGCTTGTATAAAAATGGAAACAAGCATATTTAATAGCCTTCCTAATTTTGTTGGCAACCTGTCATATTTGTAGTACTTGAAATTAGAATGTTGCAGAGGTTTAAATAATCTTGTTGTTTCCATTGTCAACATGTCTCAGCCTCAACACTTGAACATAATAGAAAGTTTAAAGGTTCAAATAATCTCCTTGATTCTTCTATACCAGCTTTTTCCTATGCATTGAATTAATTTTACCTCAACTTTGGTGGTTTTTTTCCCTGCAAGTTAAAGTAGCTTATGCCTATGTGCATTCCCTATTTTCCTATTTCCATTGCTTATTTTTTTAGGGTGCTTCCTTGCAAAATCCATTTTGTGCATATCCTACAACTTGCGCAGCCCATGAGACGTAAATCCTTTGAGGCATTATGTTAAATAGTTCGCATGCCTTGTTTATGGCAACCTATCATAGCAGCCACACTTGAACATAGAAGACTATAGGGGCGTAAATAGCCTTCCCGATTCCATTCGCAACCTTTAATATCCACAGTACTTGAAATTAGAATGTTGTAGAGGTTTAAATAATCTCATTGATTCCTTTGTCAATCCATCTCAGTTGCAGTAACTGAACGTAATAGGGAGTTTAAAGGTTTAAATAACCCTTGATTCTGCTAGAAACTATCGCAGTTACTGCACTTGAAAATAAAATATTAAACTATATTTTAATTTTGTGCTTCGTTAATTCAAAGATTTGAATCGTTCTACATCTGGCCACGTCTTCCCGGCCTATTCCTCAAGCGACACCCTAGAATATTCTCTGCCTGTGTGAAGTTTTCCTTTTTGAACATTTTGAATTCATCCTTCCTTCATTAAGTTTTGTATTTGGCTTTCAGATATTGGGTGTTCATTATTGTTGAATTTACATTAAGATATGGGCATTTGTAATTTCGTAACCATTGAGGGCATGTATAAGTACCTATTAGACTTTCAATGTCATATGTGTAAAACGGTGTTTGTATGTGTATTTATATATATTTGTGTGTATGATAGTATTTGTGTTTTCTATTTGACCATCTGATTCATTATGTAGAAATAGCAATGTAGTTTATATTAATTATGGATATATAAATTCAGGTGTCAGTATATGGGTCTATATTTATGGGTATATACATGTGTAGTTAAAGTTTCCTTATACTGCTTAATTTAAAACCGCAGAATGTTAGTTAATTATTTTGGTGTAAAACTCTATATTTGTATATGTATATATATAACTATGTTCAAATATACATATATATTATGATTTAGTAAATATGTCATATAGTATCTTTAGATATTAAAAATGGAAAAGAATTCAGCTTTATGTGATTTCACTTGAGTTAAAATTTGAAGATGTTGAATTAGTAAACATACATTAGCTTCAATTGTGGTTTTAGAAAATAGTGAAAATTAAATTGGAAGAGTTAATATATATATAAATCAATTGATGTTGATAAGTATACTTAAATTAGATTTATTTTCGAACGTATCTAAAATCAGATTTATTCTCTAGTGCATTTATTTTATTTTTTTTCAAGTGTATTTAGAATTAAAAATTAGATTTAATTACTAGTTATTTAAAATTAAAATTATTTATGAATTCCTCTAATCTTAGATTTGTGATTTGCCTATAAATCATCTAGGTTGGATTTGAATTAGATTTATTTAGTTTGAAGCTAACAAATGCAAATGTTAGATTTTGATTAAATTTAATTATTGAAGTATACCAATATGCTTCATTTTAACTAAGTTTATTATTTTGAAGTAATAAATGTATAGGATATATTTTGATTAAATTTATTTATTTGAAGTAAACCAATATACTACTTTTTAATTAAATTTATTATTTTGAAATCACAATTATATATGTTTCATTTTTAATGTTAATTATTTTGAAGTAAATAAAGGTTTAAGTTAGGAATCTTAAATTAGGAAAAATATAAAGGTTTACCTACTGCAGGGGTTCATAGTGCTTATCTAGTTAAAATATTTCATGGTGGAAATGCATTTAGTTATAGTTAATTATTTAATTATTCTCTACATTATCTTTAGAAGGATTGGATTGTGTCTACATTTAAGTGAATGGACATTTATAGTTTATCTTAAACATGTTAGATATTTATTTATTTTGAATACTCTTTGGAATTGATTCTTTATGCATATTAGTGTTTCCATGATTGATCATATTTTCCTCTTGTTTTATTTTGCTTTTGAGGTAATTTTTATGTCTAGACATGTTTTGGATATGTTGGGAACCCGTAATGCTTAAGTTACTCTCTTTTGGATGGTCATGGGTGGTAGGTTATTAGGTTTCCAGAGGTGATGGGAAACCCATTTTGTGTTGAATTTTTCCATGTTTAAACCTTTGTGTTTCCATTGATCGTATTCCTATTTCAAGTTCTCATGGGTGTACTATGTTCTATGATTTGTTTTTCCTTAGTTATGACTATGAGCGAGATGGTTCATGCCTTGCACACACTTTCATTTTGTGATTTTTATGCTTGATACACCCCTTGTTGTTGTTATTTTTATTCAGAACTATAAGGGAGGGTGGCTCTTCATGGGGGTCGGCACACAAAGGGGCAGTCAGGATAACCCATGGAAGAGTTGGTTAAACAAGTGAAAACCTAATAAAATAATCTAGTGGATTTGGGTACTAACACATTAATTAAGATATTAAGATACCCTATCCACGTCATTAGTGCTTTCACACACTAAGGGTGGGCTGAGAAGGCCATGGTTGGCAAGATCGCTACCTCGTCATCATGAGAGGCTAGTGGTCTCACACATGTCACACTATGGGGTCAGCGCCTAGTGAGAGGCAGCCAAGATAACCCATGATAGGACCATGCGATGACACTCTCCCATAGTATCCCTTGCTTTTCCTTTGTTTTCCTCTAGAAGTAGTCACCTTGTAAGTGGTCATTGAGATTGTTGTACATGTTATGTTTTGGTTTCCCTTGTGATTTGGTCTTGTGATCATTCTGCTTGTCTGTCCTTGTTGTGGGTCCTTTCTTGTCATCTCCTAGCACGAAGGGTGGTCCTTCGAGTCCACGTGGTCAGATGGAATGTGCTATGCACCCCATTGGGTTCCCAGGTTGTGTCTGTGAATGCAAAGTTTTAGAGCTTCACTTGGTTGAAGACTATTCCACATGTTGTAACATTATTCATTGTTGTATCATTCTTGTACTCAATATACTCTGCTCATTGATATAAGGGAAGCACTATGTAATGTACTATTGCATCTATGATGTTTTGTATCTCTAGAAATATGCTCCACAATTGTATCATAAAATAATGAATTGATTCATAATAAAATGTTCTATCGTTTTCCTCTCCTTTTCTCATGGATGATTATATGTTATCATTATGTAATCTTAGTTTTCATTCATTTTTTTGTCTTGATCAAAGTTTAGAATCTGTAATGATCATCCCATGTACCCTAGAGGACATAGATGACTTTGTAAATGCATATTTACTTTTCATGTAGTGTATGCACATATTCACCTTATGCAATGTTTCACTTTCAAAAAAAAAATTGTAGTGTTTTGTTGTCCTTTGGAGTTCACATGGTGGGGCGTTACATTGAGAACCACTCCACCAAGGCCACCATAAGCACCCAACACCAAGACAAACACTCTCCAAATGAACTAAAAAGAAAAACATCATTGCTATGAAGCAGGACCAAGAGAAGAGCAACCACACTACCCGAAAAAACAACAAGAACTAAAAAAGAGCAAAAGTTACCAGAAAGAAGTAGGGAAAGGTGAGGAAAGTGCCCCTAATAGAGAGAGTGGGTAGTAGGAAAGACTATGAAGAGCAACTTCCAACCCTAAATTCCAGTCAGGGTCTAAAACATGCCAATAGCTATCCACAAACCACTCTACCAGAAGCAAGCCAAATACCTCCACCAATGAGAACCAAGAACAAGGGAAACCATAAGGTAGCACCAAAACAAAAGAAAGTAGAGTGATCCTAGTAAGGCAAGAGTAAACCTTACAAGCAAGAAACAAGGTGAAGTTCAAACTAGAAAGCACAATCACACCTCTAACTCATCAGTCAGAGTCCAAAGTAAGCCATAACCTTGAGCCACATCCTGTAAAGAACCAACGCCTCACAAGACACATCTACTCCCAACACACAACAACCAAAAATGCAAAGGGGGAAGAAACCATAACTCCACCTCTGCACAAAAGACAACAACCACTGCCAAAAAGAACTAAATTGCAGACAACCTCCACACAGGCCCCATGCATCACCAATGAAAAATGGTCGTAGCCTAGTCATTAGCACCCAAACCATAGCCAGCCATAGCCCAACTCCCAACACCCAAACCTCAGCCAGTTGTAGCCTAGCCGCCAGCTCCCAAACCTTAGCATCATCCTCATCATCAGGATCCAATCCATCCTCACCGTCTACATCAGAGGATTTCAAACTCCCAGAACAACTCCTATTCATGCCTGCTCCTTCACGAGCCATTCCCTTAGGGGGAGATGAATTTGAAAATTTATGAACATCCATTTTGTTAAGATTATAATTCAAACATATTTTTTTCTTTCAAGAACATGACTTAAGAAATCTTTCCTTAAGACAAATTTTGAGAAAACTTCATAATCTAGGTTATATTGGGAATTCATATAAAGGATTTTTAAATTATCCTAAGTTTTGGAATGTATCAAATTAAGGATCGTATGCACAAATAGAAATATCAAATCCATGTTGCATGTGTAAGGTATTCATTCATATTGAAGTAATCATTGTTTTACTCAAGACTACATTTTGTAGTAAATTCCTAACATTACCATATATATTTTTGATCTATTTCCATTATGCTTATAAATATTACATTAATCTCCTTTCAAGACTTAGGATTAACTTACTACAACTAATTAAAACCAATGGACCTCATGGTATTAAAAGTTATAAAAGTGGTAGTATCTTATTCATTCACTAGGAAAGATGATTTATTATAAATTTAATGAAATTTCCTACAAAATATATAATGAACTAGATTTTAATCAATGATATGTTTAGAGGAAATTTACGGATCTTCTAATGTTCATTGGTTTTTGATAATCGGAAAGTTATTAATTTTATGTAGGTGATTATATATAAAATATCTATCCTAAGACCCAATCTTGAGAATGTTGTATAATGGATAAGGAATTATATTCATTTGTTTATGGCTAAAATAATCAGCCTTTAACAAAGTTTTTCAGGAATGCTTGAAGGTTAAAATTTTGTACCTTACTAAATCACAAGACACACATAGAATGAGAGAAGGGATAATGTAATGAATAGTAACTGCTAATTAGAAAGGACATTTTTAGAATTTTATGGTTTTTTCAAAATATTGGAGTAGAACTATATTAGAATTTACAACCCGTTAATAGCTAGACACTAGGACTTGCATGATCTTATATCGGTCCATGATGTATCTGAATGAATTAAAATTCAACACATATGAGTTTAGTATATTTTTGGTATACAATTGAATCATTAAATATTTGGCTACTCTGAAGGATAGGAAGGCCTATAGTTTCAATAAAATCTTATCATTAAATATAAGACCATTTTAACTTATCACTTCTCTCAATTAGCTTTTGGGACAAGGTTTGGTATGATAGACTATTAACCTAAGGAGTATAATCAAATAAAAATATTTTTTCACTTCACAAAATATAGTGAATATCTTTCCAAAGAGACTTCACCAAATAAAGGAAATGTCAGAGACCCCCTAAATTTCATAGCTTTGGGCAGCAAATTCATAGTATGCATTTATTAAGGAATATGGCACCAAGGTTAAGAGGACTTTTAGATTTTAATATCTGAATAAAACCATTAAGAGATTACATGTTCCATAGTGAATATATATACATCTTCCTACTAATTAAGGTGCAAAATTTGAATATCTAATAGTTAATCTAGAGAGGGTAGAGTGTGAGGCTTAAGAGGCTACACCATGACTAATTGAAGGTGCCAAGTTTTTTCCTAGGGTTGTATATTTCATAGAACAACCTGTAGAGGATCACTCCAAAAAAAAAAATCAATCATTTGAATAGGGGAAGTGAGGATGACTTATGTGCACTTTATATCTTATGTTTGTTAGAGTGCTGATCTAGGTTGAAATTAAATGCTTTAATCAAACCTAACATTTATAGAACCTTCCACAAGATTTTTGTTACTCTGTAATGATTTGAAGTATCCATGTAATTGTGCATAATTCTAAAACATTTTAAAGAATTCCAGCACAAAGATATGGTTGCTAAGATTGATGTTTTTCTGGCTAATTTTTGGATAATCACAAGATTTCACAAGGAAAATGTATATGTAATGGTTTCAAAATATATCTTATGTTCCATACGCTAGATATGACTGCAATTATCTAGGTGATCACAACTTCATTCTAAATTGAATCTATGGAACTATTGTAGATCACTATTATTCTATAGATTCAGATTCATTATTTGGCTAGTGCATAGATCCTTTTCCCAATTATGAGACTATATTACTATGAATCCATAACTAACTCCCATTTTATGAAATGCTCATTGTAATGAAGAAAATAATCGACAGTATGAAAACTTACCTATAGCACTAATTCCAGGAAGAGATCCAAGTTGAATAATATGCCCAAGTCGGCACTCCTCCTTCCTAAAATCTGCAATTGAACACCCCTCTAGAGTTTCCCATATAATGTAGAAATGGAGTGCCCTCAAACAAAATCCCATCCATTCAATTGATAGATAAAATGCATTAAATTTTTTTCTTAAATGTAGTATGTGAGTTAACTTTGCAATTTATTGTGGGCAGTTGAAATATAACCCATGTGAATAATATGGATGGGTTGAGGTGATCGAAGTCGATGTTGGGCGGCTGGGGTTTGTGTACCAAAACATGGTCAATAGTATGCACATGTTACATCCTTCCTGGAAGTTCTGAGTAGGTGAATGTCTTTAAGTTCAAAAATTCTAAGCTTTAAGTTTGATAGGTTTCAATTTAATGATAAGTGACTCATGATCTAATTGAAAAATACTTGGGAGATGTGGGAGAAAGTGTCTCAGTTTTATGAGCATCTAATCCATACACTTGACTACATGTTAATGAATATCACTACTTTGAATAGGTAACCATTTACTTGCTATATTATGACTCAATCAATTGTTGAGTTAATTATTATTTTGATTTGATTCTCAAATTGATGATATTAGTTTTCTACAATTTAAATTTTGATATGTATGAATAAGATAGAAAATTCAAATAGTAGCAATAAATAGAATAGCAAGAGAGGTCATGGAATTTTCTTTGTTTTTGACTTTCTCTTTCTCTACCAGTGAAACTATATATATGGACATTACTTTCTTATACTTTAAGTTAAATTTCATGTATATGGTTTCAAGATGTTTGAGATTGGTTTGAGATCTCTTTCCCTCTATACCTATTTCTCACTCCCTCCCTCTCTCCTTTCCTCTCTCATTCTCTCTCTCTACCATTCTCTCTCTCTCTCTCTCTCTCTCTCTCTCTCTCTCTCTCTCTCTCTCTCTCTCTCTCTCTCTCTCTCTCTCTCTCTCTCTCTCTCCCTTTCCCTCTCCTCTGCCACCTCTCTGCTTCTGTCTGTCTCGGCCCCTGTCCATATTGGCCTCCCCATCCCAAATCTGCTCTCCATCTGAATGTTTCCATTTTGCGCCGCCCATTTCAGCGTTTGGCTGCCGATCTGCAATCTGACCTGTCATTCACCCAGTAGCATCAATAATATCATCATCACATCATCGTTGTTCCCTCATATCGTTCATATCGCGGCCCACCATCGGCGCATGCTCTGGTCATAATAATGCGGCGTCATAATAAATAATGTATTGTGATGTCGGTGATTAATGTATCACCATTGTACCGTCATCATCATAGTTCGTCGCCATAATGCATCATCATGTCCTCATAAATAAATTTTATGTCTGGGTGCCAATAAACGTCATCATCTGCCTGTCATCGCGTAATAATATCCGTCCACCGCATCTCCTTCATCTCTCCCCTTCCTCTCCATTTCTCTCTCTCTCCCCTCTCCATATCTCTAACTACCTCTCCCTCTAAAACTCCCTACCACTCTCTCTTTAGCTATCACTCTACCTATACCTACCCTCTCCCTCTCTCCACCTACCTCTCTATTTCACCTATAACTCTTTACCCCTCCCTCCCTACCCTCTCTCTCTCTCCCTCCCTCCCTCCTCTCTCTCTATCTTTTTCTCTCTCTCTAATGTACACCAAGATGTGATACAAAGGGAGGAGGTGAGATATTGAGGAGGGATGAATGAGGTAAAAGATCCGCGAAAATCCGGCGACGTCGATCAATCCAGATCCGATCCCGATCAGATCAGGATCAGGCAGAAATCATCCGAGATCAGGAATCAGTCGTTCACGTCGTCAGTCAGGTAAATCTTTTTCAGTGCAGTAATGCTTGAGCTATAACATATTAATTTCTTCAACTTAATTATTATAAATTAAAGTTATCTTCACATATATCTACTAAACCTCAAGATCAAATTTTGTTACAATAGATAATAGAAACTAAATTAATGAAAATTTTGCGACTACAAAGAAAATATCACCATAATCAATTCCCTCAACTTTGGAATATTCCTTTATAACCAATCTTCCCTCAAGTACTTCTCAATGCTACCATTTAAACTATTTAAAAAATATCCATTTGTATCTAATTTATTTGCTTCCATTAGAAAAATTACTTAGGGTTATGGCCGGTATTGGGTAACGGCGGATGGCGGTCGACATAGATTTCGTGCGGAACGCGGAGAAAAGCTTGTCGTTTTAAGCGTCGCGTATCGCCGGTCAAACCAATCGAAACCAAAACGTTATGCATCAGTTGGTGTTAAAGGTCATTAAGTCGATTGAGGTTCATCCGTCTATCAATTCTCAGATAGCACTTCTTCACCATGCAAAATTTCTTTTGTCCTTAGGATCTCAAAATATTTATAGCCTTGTTTTCCATCTTTGACCTCTTCTCCTTAGACACACGAGCATATTCCTTACAACCAAAAAATCTAAGAAGTTTCAATAAATATTTTTTCCTAACCACACCTTCATTAATACCTTATAGATAAAAATTAATGAAAAATACATTTTTATCACATAAAAAATTGTAGTAACCACTTTTTCCTAAAACTTTTTTTTTAGAATAACCCCACTAAACATTCTCTAACTGTAATTTCTAAAATACAAGAAATAAAAAAAAATAACATAGAACACAGATTTTGAACAAAGAATTCTTTAACACAAACACACAGTCTCAACTTTATTTCTTTGATGATTAAATCAGTTACATATAACCTCTCTTTATAGAGGTTTTTCATTATGTAATTCATTCTATATGCAAATTCTATATTTCCCATGCATTTAGTATGCACAATGCAATCTAACTATCTTAAAATAAAGCTGCAAATTGGAATAAACAATGTGAATTGCATGGTGGTGAGGTGCATGCATCACTTCCCAACAGTAACCTTCTCCATCAACGTCTCAAACTTCCCATTGTTACACACATCAATATATTCTTCTCCAATATGAACCTATCTCCCAACTCAAAATTCCACCTAGACCTGCTCACTCATATCTCTCTTTCTTTTGAAAACTCTCCCAAATGGCAACACACTATACTACACACACACTCACTCCTCATGCATGTTTTGTCTCTATATGCATTCTCACCTACACATAGCCTTCTCTTCTTTCCTAGCCCAATTTCCTCTTGTTCTCTCCTCACACCACACCCCACCAGCTTCTCAAAACTCCCTGCAAGAATCCATTTTTTTGGGGTCCCTCCTTGAGCCCCAAAAATTAGTGTCTTAAATGCTAACCCACTCCTAAAGTTCAAAATCCCATGTTTAATCTTCTTTGAGAACCAAAATTTACTCATGGGAGTGGCTCGGATGGATCTAAAGTCACCAATCTCTTCATACTTCTCGTTGTGCATAGATGATGATTGAGGAAATTCAGATGACCCTCTCCTTCATGGTCAAGTGACAAGCTTCATAAATTATTGGAAAAAATAATTCTTCAAATTGTGCAAAGAAAATGGACATGGCTCGGTTGTTGGTGTGAATCCCATGGATCACATGTTCTTAAAATTAATACAATATTTAATTATATAAAAATGCGATTTCATTAATAAAATTGTATAATTATATAATGTTTCAAGGAGACCTCTTGAAATTTCGTCTAAAATGCAATCTCAGAACATTTAGATTAGGTTTTAAACTTTTTTATAGAATATTTCATTCTTTGGTGGAGAGACAATTATTTTGTCAAAGTTGTCCTAAACACATTTTTGGTCTTGTCTTTTATATTATACTTTGTGGGTTTGAATCTTGGTTGATGACGTATCTCCTTCATCGATTGTGCTCAATCAATTGAACAAAACCTTTTGATTGACAAATAGTTGATCTCCAATTCCAATCACATAGATTGCAAATTTCTCCACCCATCTGTCTACCTAATAACCTACCTTACCCAAAAAATCTGTGATCATCCTACGCCTTTTGTTTTCCCTTTCCGATAGCTCTATTTTGTTACTTAAATGAAAACATGGATTTTGGCAATTGCAGGTGGAAGACAGATTTTGATTCTCCTTACTAATGCCACAAATTCTTGGATAAGCCAAAGGGACACGTAACAGGGACAGGTCGTAGGAGGATCATGAATTCTTTGTCAATTGCAGGTGGAAGACAGATTTTGATTCTCCTTACTAATGCCACAAATTCTTGGATAAGCTAAAGGGACACGTAACAGGGACAGGTCGTAAGAGGATCATGGATTCTTTATATATGGTTATTAGACATGTCGGTGGTTAAAAATTGCGACCAATGTGATTGGATCTCCAGACCAACTACTTGTAAATTGTAAGTATACTCCAGAAAAAAATAGCATAATATTAATCCTTCGAAATTGCATTTCGGGTGAAATCTTGATTTCATTTGAATTTGAGATAGGACACTATTTCCTCCACCGAAAATCTCGCTAGTATTTTCGACCATTTATTTTTTGGGTAGAAATCAGTACATTGTCGTATGAATATTGAAATGATTTTTTTTAGCTGATGTCTACTAGATATTTCTGTATTAATATTGTCTGTTTGGTAAATGTAGCTGTCTAGGAAATTTAATATACACGTTAGCGCCTCCATCTCATTTGTTAAAAATGGCATTCATCATATACAAATATTAAATTATTTAAAGTAGAGTAGGATAAATATTTTATATATGTTTATTTCATTGTTTGGTGTTTTTTGAATAGATGTATTTTAGATATCTTTTATGAGTATTTGTTTTAGGCAATATTATTTTATTTTTAATTTGTTATTAATAGATTCTTTGATAACAAATAAGAAATCATTACTTTTTTGTATCAAAGAAATATTTATATTTTCTCACGTAAAGATGCAAATTTATAGCTTTAAAATGTTTCAAAATTATTTATCATGGATATTGTGCAAATTTATAGAAATCATAGATTTTTTAAGATTTCTTTATATTTAAATAGTTTTTTTTTTCATTTTTACCTTGAACGTGTTCCCTATATGAACATAATCAATTGGCTTATGTGATCAATGGTTCAAAATGTGTTAAAATGATGCAAGACAATTCAGAAAGATTTCACCGTTTGATAATTTTAACAATATAGAAATAAAGCTAATATCAATAGATAATATCACTACTTTAAAAAATATTCTTTTTAGAAATCAAATCTTTACATTCTCTCCCATTTCTTTTTAAGTTATATTTTTTTTCAATTAATCAAAGAGATAATATTACTTTTTTAAAAAGCTATTTTTTTATATAAATCAAATCTCTACATGCTCTCTCGTTCCTTTTTAAGTTATATTTTCTAATGAAACAAAAGGCAAACATGCAGCTTATAATTTTGTTTTAGTTGCTTATTTTTTAAGAATTTGTCTCTAAAATTAATGTATTTATATTATGGTCATTATATCTAAGTTTTCTATTTAGATTGATTAAAAATTGTTTAACTTAATAGTATTGTTAAATTTTTATTTCTATTGCTAATGCCATAAAAGAAAATCCATAGAATCCCATGAAAGAACATGCATAGGATCAAGAAATACAATCCATAATTAAAAAAGCTAAACTTTTTTAGAGATTAAATGTATACATACTCTTACACTCTTTTTTAAGTTATAATTTTTTTTATTTTTTTTATATTTTTTCTTTTAGACTGTAGGAATCTGGTAGCACGACCCCATATAAACTGCAGTGCGCCTAGTAAACTTTTTAACGTGACCGATAGTTTAATTATAATTACTTTTAAAGAAACATTAGATAAAAATGTAGCTTTTTGTATAAATCATAGTTTTACTTTCATTGGAAAACATTTGAATTTTTTTATTTTATAGTGTTTTTTTAATTGTTTAATTTTTATATTTTTTTCTAAAATTAATGTAATTTTATATTTTTAATTACTAATAAATATATTATGAGTATTTGTGTGAGGGGGAAAATTATAGATGCAAACAAGATAAATGCAAATGAAATCAGAATCTAATCTAAGATCAAGAACAATAATCTAGATTTAATCCTACACTTACTAAATGAAACTAAGCTATTGAAAACACATTAAAAAATCTTATGATTACCAAATTGAATTCAAAACAAAAGAAAAGTGTTACCATCCTGTATCGGAGTGTGTTCGCTTGATGTTGGATTGTTTGTATCATCACAAAGCCTCCATAGTTTATGTGCAAAGCTCGATGCGTGTATGGTTGGTTGGTCAAAGAAATGTTGAAGCTCTAATGGTGGTTGTGAATGTTGCCAGTACTTCATTGTGAAAATTATGTTAACTCTCCAATCTTTTTTTGTGAGGAAAGAGGTTTGTTATATAGAAAATGTGATTCAAAATGGACGATCAGGATCATGTAGTAAGAAATCTTGATCAACGGTCAAAAGGTGTTGAGAGGATTTAGACATGAATAGATTGTGCAAAGTAGATTGTACAATTTGTGTGATTGGGGAATAGATTGGTTAGTCAAGATTTAGATTGATCAATCAGGATTTAAATCAGTCAGGGTTTAGATGGCTTAGTTAGGAAATTAGATTGATTAGACAGCAAATTAGATGGCTTAGTCAGCAATCGTAATTTACTCAATTACAAAGTGGGTGAGGATAATTGATTAATTGATTTAATTAATTCATTCATTTTAGAGTTGAATGTGAAAATCAAGTTTGACTTTTGCAAACAAAGTTATATTAGTTTGATTTGATTTTTGATGATGTTTTGAATAGTTTAATTTAACTATTCAAATTTGGAGGGAAAGTGAGTTAATTAAATTATTATGATTTAATAATTCAATCAACTTAGGGGAATAACATGATCTATTGATGTAATTAAATAATTGGTATTATTTAACTAATCAAGATGAAATCTAGTGAGATTAAGACTATTAAATAAATATAATTTTGAATTGGTCGAAATGATAGAAATGTGAATTAAATAATGTCATTTTATTCAATTAATAGCATAAATAGGGTTTCCAAGACTTTATTAAATAAATGAAATTTATTTAATTCATCGAAAATGATGAAAAAGTGAATTAATTAAATAATGTCGTATTGTTCAATTAATAGAGGAAATTAGGGTTTTGAATGCAATTGATGTGAAATGCAGTGATGTTTGATGATAGTGATGTTGATGATGTGAAAATGTCATTTAGGGTGTGTGATAAGTGTTAGGTCAATTTTACATTTCTATCGTATTATATCCACTTTCTAGTTGTATTAATTATAAATGGTTCAACTTAATAATATTTTTTTTTCATTGCTAATGCATAAGTCTTAATATAGAGAAAATAAAATCCATGGAATTTCATGCAAGAACATGTAGAGGATCAAGATAGAAATGATGACTTCACTAGGGTGATCACTAGATAAAATTGTACTTAAAAAATTAACAATTTTGGGATCAAATATCTACATGCTCTTACATGCCTTTTTAAATTTTAATTATAAAAAAGGATGGACATATAACTTATAGTATAAATCATAATTTAACCTTCATTAAAAAAAATTGAAACTCTTTAGTTTTAGTGTGATTTTAATTATTTAATATTTAAGTATTTTTGTTTTCTAAAAGTAATATAATTGTATAGATTTGAATTTTCAAGTATTTTTATTTTCTAATTTTTTTATATACATAAGGTTTGATTTGTATTGATATTCAAAGAAGTACAATTCATCTACAAAGCAAGAGAGCAAAATTGTAGAGATTCCAAACATGTCCAAAAAACTGTATGGACCACCCTAAAAATGGCTATCGCTACCACCATACCCAACCATCCTATGAAAAACTATACAAAATCCCCATACATTTTTGAGCTTCATATTAAAAACCATACCAAAGACCAAAATAGCCCGCAACCAACCAAGAGGGCCCTAGATGTAGAGTAGAAGAAATTAAGCCACAAATATATTCATAGGTTTAGATAACATACTGCCAACACCATACCATCCAGATCAAAGGAATTTATTAGCCTGAGAAAATGCCTTGAAATTAGGAACCCATCTGCCACACTGAGAAGGGGGAAGCTTAAGAACCTATAGTAGATAGTCCACCCACCACCGCTAGCTGCCAGTAATCAACCAGTGCCATGCCTTTTAGATCAAGTAGGAGAGGGTAATATTCAATTACCTCTCCTGACACATAGAGAAGCCACATATTTTGTGGGCAAGGTATGCCAATACTAGGGGAGGCCACATAAATCACTTGTTCCATCCCCACCATCAGGTCTGCATAGAAGAGCCTTCTTATCACTATATCAGCTTCCTGTTTAGTCATCCTGATATCTAGAAGGGCCATCAAAACCCTGGAAGTTATATTGGTTTCCACCCTATAGGTCTCATCATCTTCTAGGAAGCCCTTCCCCATAAACATCTTCATGGCTGCAAGGATTAGCGTGTCATAATTCTTGAGAATATGCTTTAGGTGTTGGTCTATGATAGAACCACAAAATGACATCTTTTGAATGATGGTTTGTAGGCGTATTGACATTGCAACCCTTATGCTCATCAAGGTTTATGAAGACATCATAACGATGAATTTTGATCTCTCCTCCATATCTCACTAGGGACACAAAATCAAAAGAAAGAAATCACCAGATTAGTGCAAGTGTAGTGTTAGGACACACCAAACGAGAGATATAAAGAGCCATTATGCAAAGATAATGTACGATTCTAGCCTGGGAAATCACCACTACCCACCAAAAATTGTGAGTTGTCCTCAAAATGAGTTTTAAAGGATGAGCCACATAGATAGGTGCATGCTTCCTATTTTATCTTGCACCACCATAATGAGTTGATGAGACCTCACAGTTAAATTTCCATGATGACATTCTTCAATGTATAAGCCCAAAAAAACTTTCAACTGTAGCTTAGGTAGTCTCCAGTAGGTCCACTCTCCACCCTTCAGCCAAGTCATCACCACCTAGGATTCCAACCCCTCTTTAGAATTTGTTGTTTCAACCGATTTTAAATCGGTCTTTCCACACCATTCATGTGGGAAAGATGCATGTCCATCCACCCACTTCTAAAATTAATATTTTAACTAAGTTAAAACAATCAATATACTTAATCAAGGGAAACATAATGGTACATTTAGATAAATATAATTTATTTTATATATACGAAAAAAATTTTGGATTATGTGGGAGAGTACATATCTAAATTAGAAGTTATCATCTTGTTAAACTATCACAACTAAATGACCCAATACCAAAAAATTATTAGAGGTCAAATATAGATCAATCATACCAAAAAATAAAAATTTGATAAAGATAAAATAAAAAATAAATCATCATTCTCACTATTTAAACATAACTATTTTTTAAAAACCTTTGAATATTTCAAACTATAGACACCTAAGAATGTCTAACACATTCTTCTAATTCATCATTTCTAATCATCATCATGCATCATGAATTCTTCTGTTTCATCATTTCTAGTCACTATTACTGATCACCCTTTTCATCACTATTAATTAAATAATTTTTAATTATTTGATTAAATTAACCCATTTCCCACATTAATTAAATTAATTATTTAATTAAAGATCATAGATTCTTTCTCCTCTCTCATAATCAAATAATTTTTTAAATATTTAATTAGCTAATTGTTCCTCCAAAATTAAATAAATTATTTAATTTATTTAGTTTTCATATTCCTCTAAAAATTAATAAAAAATTTATTTTATTTTTTTTGCTAATTATATCATATTTAGTCTTCTGGTCCTAAATTTAATTAACTCTTCTAAATTTAGTAACTTTGCTAAACTTAGTGAGTGAAATTCACATCACTTCACTATTGGAAGATGTTATCATTGATGGCAACACTTATTATTGGTTGTAATTGATGTCAATTATTGAGAAATAAGGGATATTGTCAGAATTTGATGTCTCTAATGTCAATACTTGGTGAGATTATTGTAGTGATTATTCCTTGGCATTTCTGTTCATTGTTGACAACATTCAATTTAGGCTAACATTGATGTATGGTGGTGTGGTTGAAGTTCATGGTTGGATATCATGCCTTGTCTAATAAGTATCGAGTATATTTAATTGCTATCATCAGAGTAGGTTTCATAATTATGAGGATTAGAAGCATTGAGATGAGGATTAGAAGTATTATTGATGGTGGAGAGATGTTGTTATTGGTCTATAGTATGTTGTATTCTCTCTCTTGTTGTTCTTGATCAAGCATGTGTTGCTAAAAGAAAGTTTTGGCCTCCATAAGTTAATTAAGTGTTTCTATTTCAAGAAATTATCTTGAAGACTAACCAGAAGAATGCTTTGCATTCCTTTGTTGTTAAGGATATGGTATTGCAGTTTGTGATTCAAAGTCTATGTTTTGTAGATTTTAGACTCCTATATTTTTATGTCACTTGTGTTGTTGAGGAGGTCTATATGAATTATAGAAGGTTGGCAGTGTTGTTAGATCAATGGACTGGTCCGAAAAATACTTTGCATTTCTTCGTATTGATGTATTTTCTCTTGTGGCTTGGTGAATGTGTTTTCAATGTTTGTGTAGTTTCTTAGTTCTAATTTCATGTGTTGAAGTGGTTCACAAGTTGATCTATTAATTTTATATATCTCATGTTTATCCATTCTATGTCTCTTGAATGAAGTATTATGTTCCTATTTGGCTTGAGGAGGCTATTGGTGGTATGATAGTATGGAATTTAAGTGTCTATAAGTGTTATTGGATATTCATGGAACATCCCCATGTGATCCACATGTTGTCGGTTAAGCTCCTTGGTGCTGCATTATGTCTTGAGTTGGTTTTTTGGGTTATATGTGGATATTTGGTCGACAACCCACTTTTTTTCTTTCTTGTGCTAAATGCTTAAGGGTTTGCACTTGCATTTGAAGATGTGTTATGATGGACTTATGTCTTCACCTATATTTTTGGGGACCACATTGAGTTAATTCAATTATAAATATGTTTTTGGGTTGACTGGTTATGTGCTTCATGTTTACATCTACACATTTCCCTATTGCTAACATGGGTTGATGTGCACCAATGTGTGAAGTGTTTTGGACCAGATTGGAAGATGTAATAAGATTATTTTTGGTCCTCTCTATTTTTAAGATAGGAATACAGTATGTCAAGTTGTGGCCAACTTATTGAAATAATTGTTTATATTCTTTTCTCGATGACCTAATTGAAGTTTTGAAGTGTTGCAATAGATATAAATGCAAGATCATTTTAGTTGCAAAAGTATGGATGTTTGATTAAGTGTGAAGAAGTGTGAGTGTGAATGTAATTGAATATCTCATAGAAGGAAGTGTGAAATAATGTGAAAGAAAGATTAGATGTACTATAATTCCTCAATCAACAAAGTGTTGTGTTGAAAAATATTGTAATTCTTGTATCTTTCTCTAAGATAGTGAATATCATCAGGTCCTTGTATCTTGCCCTTAAAGTTGTGTGTGCTTCAGTTTTGCGTGTCCTTTATATCTTTCTCTAAGGTAGTACACCTTAGTTTTCAAGTTGTTTTTTGGTAGTGATCCTTTATATTGTGAGTTAACTCTCATCACATGGTTTTCTCCTTAATGGGTTTTCCATGTAAATTTGGTGTTATCTTGTTGATGTGTGCTTCTTTTCTCTTTTATCATTGTTGTTGATCTGGTTAAGGTTAAAATTTCTATATCTTTCATTGCTAAAGATAGTTGAGTTTTTTGAAGGTTTAAACTACTACCGGTTTGTTCAAGGGTTTTGATTTGGTTAAGAATTTTTATTATGCTAAAGATTTCTAGTTCTAGAGGGGTTCAAGTTTTTGTAGATATTGATTCACCCCTCCTCTTAGTATCTAGTTTGTTCAATAATTGGTATCAAAGCCAAATTCCTCTAAATAAACTTGAATGCTTGATGTAAAGGTCTGGATGGAACATGATGGAGCTTACAAGGTTCCTAGGTTTGATGAGACTAATTACACTTTCAAAAAATTAAGAACAAAAGGCCATCTAAACTCTCTAGGGTTTGTTCTATGGGAATTAGTCAAAGATGGTTATGTTGCTCCTTCTTCTCCTCCAACTGATCCAACTAAAATTAGGTTATATGATAACAATGGAAAGCCTAAATTTTTTATCTTGTATGCAGTGGTTGACTGATAAATTTAGAAGGTGATGAGAAGCTCTACTAAAGATCTCTAGGAAAAGCTTTGCAGTATCTATAAAGGGGATACCAAAGTGAAGCAATCCAAGATGTATATTTTCAAGAGGAAAGTTGAGACCTTAAGAATTTCATAGGATGAAGAAATTAAAACTTGTATGCTCTAGGTACATGAAGTTGTTATTGGTATCACTAGTCTTGGTAGTGTAGTCAAAGATGATTGGATTGTGAAAAAGGTTCTAAGATATTGAGCCCTAAATCCTATAGTCATAAAGTGTCTATTATTGAAGAATCTAAGGATTTGTATCAATATTTAGTAGATGAAATGTTTGGTACTCTAACTTCCTTTGAAATGAGAAAATTTGACAGAGATGTTCCAAACAAGGATGTTGCATTCAAAGCTAATAAAAATATAAAATATGAAGCTATTGATCAAAATGATGACATTGATGAGATTTAAGAAAACATTGTAAGAAGATTGAAGAAAGGGAGAAAAAATACAAAGGTAAACTACATTTCAAGTTTTTCAACTATGGAAAGATTCATTATTTTACATCTAAATGTCCTTACAATGAATCAAATGATGATAAAAAATGAGATAAGGTCAAAAGAGGTCTATATTCTAAGGAGAGTAGTTGTTACTCAGAAGATGAGAATGATTCAAATGATGATACCCATGTTATGGCTCTTAATGAAAAAATGTGTGATTTTGACAATTGTAAAAAGGGTATGTGCAGGATCATCATGGAAAAAATAGGCCCTTAAGTGGCAAAAAAATAAGAAAAATCAGAGTTAGGTAACTTGACATAAAAATTTGAATAAGTTATCTATATTATTTCAAAAATATGTAAGAATAGAAACTGTAGCAAATTGAATGTAGTTTCTAAACTACTAGATTTGTTTAAAAAAGAAAATATATTTGGTGAAAATTTGAAATTTCAATGCAATAGTACTTAAATTTTAGGGAAAAAATAAGAAGTAGGTGTCTATCTGACCACCCTAACCACAATAAAATAATAATATTTTTTATAAGATTTTAGATATAAGTAGAGAACTCATGTCTTGATGTGGTGCATATTATTTTGTAATTTTTTTCCAAGTAAACAATTAATTATGATTTTTTTATTACAACTTTTAAAAAATATAAAAAAATTGTATGTATGACCACCTTATCTTCGTCAAAACTTCATGAAATTCATTTTTTCTTTTTTTAATCCTATAGGATGCAAAACATAGAATGTAACGCATGTTTTGGATTCAAAAAATGCGATACTGTTTGAAAGCTATAGATTGTTTTCAATCAGCCTATCAATCAAGACTTTAGTCATAATTTGAATAGAAAATGAATAATAATTACTTATTAAATCCGAAGTAAAGCATAATTTATATTGGTGGAAAGCTGAGAATCTCCTTTAAAAACCCTTTTCGTTTCATCAATTTTGGGTAAAAAAGAAGTCGTTAGCCACATACCCATCATATTGCCACTTTTTGGCCCATCATGATCCTGCACATACCCAAAAGTATGGCTCCTTGAGTGATAAAGATATGTTTTATTCTAAACGGGATCTAAAGTCAATGGAACCTAAAGGTTGGGAATTCAATTTAGATGATTGGGAAATCGGTTTTTAAGGAAAACTTTGGACTTCTTTTGAAAACCGAAATGAAGAAAGGGCACTAAATCATAAATATGAGAGCTTGTTTTAAAAAAAAAGAAAGAAATAGGAGGATTGAAAGCTCAAGTAGAAGGTAAAGAATGTAAAATCAAACTAAAAATGGTAGAAGATGTGATCTCTAGTTTGAAAATTAAGGTTGAAAAGAAAAAGAAGATTGAAGATTCCTTGAATACCAAGCTCCGTGAGAAAATATTTGAATTCTTTAAACTTAAGGGGGAGATTGTCACTCTAAGAAATAAACTGGAATGCGAAAAAGAACAAATTAAAAAGAAGAGTTTGGTCTAGATAATTCCAAATCAGATGGAAAGTAAATGAGATAGAGGAGGAGAAATCTTGCATTGAAGATTCTAATAATAATGCCTCCAAAGATGCAAAGACAGATCAAGATTGAAAGAGAGAAGGTGGATTCATTCCTATCTAAAAACAAAAAGGCATCTAGAAGTCCTCCACCCACAAGACAACATGCTTCTACTAGGTTCAATCAATATTTTCTAGGATTTTTCTTTTCTTGCAAATATTTTGGGCATAAGGATTTTGATTGTAAATATAGAAAAAGAAGGAATAATAACATGAGAAATTTATACCATTTGTGCCTCAAGGAAACAATGTTATATCATTTCATGAATATTTCTATACTTGCAAAAAACTTTGGTCATAAAGCTGTTGAGTGCAGATCCAAGGTGAAAAGGAACAATTTTGTTCTAGAGCACAACACTATGTGCTACAAATGCAATAATGTGGGACATAAAGAAAATGGTTGCAGAAGTAGCTTTGTGAAGCCACTACTTCAAAATTAGGAAAAGGATGAAACCCATAATCAACAAGATAAGGGTATTGAAAAAGGTCCATGAGAATAAGAAGAATGTTTATTCTACTCTAGTGCATTTTGCACAAGACCTTAAGAAAATTTGAGATAGAGAATTATCTTAGAGGGAGATTTAATTTGTATTAAATTTTAGCCTTGTAAGAAAGGATGAGATGCTAGATAATTCACCATAAAAGAAGAATTGGATTGGAATCTTTAGTGCACATTTCTACTATGTAAGAATGAACCATTTTGAAGGCTTCAATGCAAATAAATGTTTCATAGAGAGTCATTATATTTTGGTTTGCATCTCTTCATAGAGAAATATTTTGTTTTGCAGTTCAGAAGATAAGTTGGTCATGTTGTGAAGGTGTTATATTCAAGAATTCAAGGCATCACACCTTGTATAGTGAAAGATATATGTGACAAAGTTGCAGTCTATGTTTTGGAAAAGTAAAGTGTTGATGAAGGCATGTTGTTTTCAAAACATGTACAAGGATATTCTCAAGTTGAGGGTATTCATTTTTTGGAGACCTTTTGTGCCAGTATCCAATGGATGTCAGGATGTTCTTACTTTTTCATGTCATAAGAACTTTAAAGTCTATCCAATGGATGTACAGGATGTTCTTACTTTTTCATGACATAAGAACTTTAAAGTCTATCCAATGGATGCCAAGTCAGCAGTCCTGAATGGTGATCTAGAGGAAGAGGTATACATTGAGCAACCAAATGGTTTCCAGTTATCAGAAGATCTAGATATGGTGTGTAGACTCAAGAAATCTTTGTATGGTCTCAAGCAAGCTCCTAGATCTTGGAATGCCTTGTTGGATAAGTACTCACTTCAAAAATTATTCAAGAAAGGTACTATAGATATCAATATTTACTTTAAGATTCAAGAAGATAAGTTGTTGATTGTGGTTAAGTATATGACAATGACATCATATTTGGTAGAGATGATGGTATGTGTAAGAAGTTTGTAGAAGAGATGCAGAAATAATTTGAGATTTCAATGATTGGTGATTTGTCTTTATTCCTCGGGCTTCAAATTGTTCAACACGATGATGGTATCTTGATGATGGTATCCTTATTTCTCAGGCTAAGTATGTAAAGGAGTTGTTGAAGAAGTTTGGCATGAAGGATTCTGAACTTTTTGGTGATCTTATGGTGATTGGTTGTCACTTGATAAAATTTATTGAGTCTCCAAAATTTGACCAGACTCTATATAGGTCTATTATTGGTGCTTTTTTATACTTGACTGCTTCGAGACTTGATATCATGCATGTAGTATGTTTGGTTGCCATATTTCAAGATAATCCTAAGAAATATCATGAGAAGAAGTGAAAATAATATTTAGATATTTGAAGGAAATTTTGGATTATCTCATGTGGTATAAGAAGGATAAAAATTTCTCTTTGAGTGCTTATACTGATGCTTATTTGGCAAGATATGTGGATGACTAGAGAAGTACAAGTGGAAGTGCATTCTTTTTGGGAGA
>VDFB02165466.1:0-15559 GCA_007258455.2 Sequoia sempervirens | reverse complement strand
ACACAGTCATTGGAATAAAATTGATGAAAAAATATTAGATATTCATTAGATTTTGAATCGGCGAAGTTCAGGCTTGCATGAATTTATTAATAACTTTTTAATGTTTCAAAGGAGCTTGATTTAAAATATCGATGAAAAGAAAATTAAAATCTAATCTACAAGGTGATATTAAAGACTTGCATGAAATGATTAATAAATTTTTTTATGTCCTAATAATAAATAACATGGAATTTTATAAAAACGTACACAGCTAAATCAAGAAACATCTTGTACTAATATCAGACTCTGAAAATTTTATGTCTACAAGCAACATACAAAATGTGTAATTTTTATCATTGCCCAAAAATTATTGCCAATTGTCATCCAAAAAAAGGGCTATCTTGGCAGCCATGTTTAATAGTTCACTAAATATTACCATTCAGAGAGTGGGCTATCTAAGCAGCCTTAAATAAGGTAATCTCTTTGACCACAAACAACAGTAGAGGATTTAAAAATACAAATAAAAGAGGGTTGAGGAATAGAAAATTTATAAACAGTTCTTCGTCTCCTAGTGAAGGAGGATGATTTAGGAAATCAATTATTAGAATCAAATCTTTGTTAAATGCTCTTAAGAAACAGGGATCATATCCCACCAAAATTTATCAAAATAAATCTCTGTCAAAACTTAACAGTGAAGTAAACAAACAAAATTACAGAACCCAGCAGCACGTTGACTCAAAGTATTGAATATTCAAACAAACAAGACAGAAATTCATGCATTACCAAAGCGTTGAGAGCACCAGCCTTGAAATGATGTGGATATCCTGGCAGCTTTTCACGTGCAACATATACCAGATTCGGCAAACCATGCCCCTCTACGTCCATCTCCTCTTCATTCTTTAGTAAAATCTGTACTAATAATGAATAGACTTATGAATAAGGTATTCTTTACAAAAAACAATTCTACACGAAGAATAAATTTTATGACCTGAACAATACTTGGATGCTCTCGCGAATTGCTTCCAACGAACCATTCTTTGAAGCCGTTGTGCTCTTTCAATTTGTCTTCTGGAACGACTCCTCTCTCCATAGTGCTATTGATACAGTACTCCATGTCCTCGTACAGTTTCTAGAACAAATCAGAGCATTATATATGAGGATACATAGCTTCTAGAACGAACTGATCAATCTACTTACTCTTCCCTCACCTTGACATTCTCCCGTTCTTTCCTGAAAGAAAAATTCTCAGTTTCCTCGTCACAAATTTGAGAAAAATATGCATCTGGGCACCTCTGTTGAATGGAATACTTGTGGCAAAAAGGAACCCAATTTTTTGCGAAGCGTGAAGCTTCAAACAAAGCGTAAAATGTGAGAATCGATCCTGCATCATCCGATACATAACACGAGAGTTTTTCTACAGGATAATCAAAAGAAAGAGTGGATAACACAGTGTTTACAACACTGATTGGAGGTTCTTTAACTGGATCGGCAGTGCATATAAAAATATCGACAGGTGGTAACTCCTCCTCAAATCTGACCATTCGTAAAGCAATAAAATTTATCTCAGAGATAATGAACTTTTTACAGTTTATGTCAATATTTTGTTCGTTAATATTTTGGATCACATTCTATGATCTGTCATACAGATCATAGAATGTGGTGTGAAAATCTAATTGAAAAGTATTTAAACTAACTCACAGATTTCCAAAAATTATAAAAATAAAGTAAAAAATACATAACACTTTTCTACATGTCTTACCTCTCGGATAGTCTTTCTGGGAAAGTATATCTATTAACAGGCTGCCATCTGAAGGCCTGATCTAATACCCAAATGATTGCGAAGCCTAGTTCTGAACTAAATGCCAAAATCCAAGGAACAAATCCTTCACTTGGCATATACACCATGCGATAGTATATGAGACCCAGAATTGCAGTAAAATATATGCAAGCATAAGCTCTATAAATCTTTCTGTAGGGCCTTCTTATTGTAGTGTAAAGAGGGAGATTTTCTCTGTTCATCTTCTTTTTTTTTTTATGAATTAAAAGCCTATTGTAATGTAAGGAGGGCTCTAGTACATCAAGGTCTCTGTGTAGATTAAAATCACATATAATATGCGCTAGATTGTCATGTTCTAGTCAAATTATTAAATTTTAATCAATATTGATGTGGAAGGCCCCATGCCATCGCCATCTCCGTGGATAAATGAGGATCCTGTTAACAGCTGAGTCTGATGGATGTTGATGACCGCCTCTTATAGGTGACTGGGTCCATAAATTTTTGAAGGACAAAGTGCCGTATGTTGTGACATATAGACACAAAAGAGGGCAAATATGCATGCAAGTATTTGAAATATTGGAGAAGGCTGAAGGTTATTTGTTCTGCTACTAATGACCTAGCAAATATGTGATAGGTCAAATCAGCCAGTATGGAGTTATGTGCAAGATTCAATCTGAGTAAAGATAAGATGACTAATGCTTATGCTTTTTGAAATGTGCGAGTTGTGTCAAATCTTATTTAAAAAGGGTACCTATTCCACACATGAATAAAGCATAACAACTAACAAAGAAGCTTGTATTTGTTTTTAAATAAATGTATCTATACATTCAAACTATATTTTAAGATTAATTTTTGGTAATATTAATTTTCATTTGCCTTTGATAAATTAAAATATATTTCTTCAAATCTATTTTTGTAATATAAAATCAATTAATACTAATTTCTTTTGAAATTTGATAAATTGAACAAAACTAATTTTCTTTAAAAAAAATAAAATATGAAAATAATTAATTTCTAGATAGTATTTTAAAAATTAAACTATATAATTTTTGCTAATACTAAATTAGATGCTAAATTAGTTTGATTTATTTTATTTAAAAAATAAATTTACTAAATCTATTTACTTTGTTAATAAATGTCAAATTCCTTTATAAAATAAAATTTTAACTAAAATCTATGTCTAAATAAATCATTCTATTTTAAATTTTCTATATAACTAGAAATCAATTTTCTATATAACTAGAAACAAGTACTTTGCATTTTTAATTTTATTTCATATTTATGTATCTAACTGTTTTATTCTTTGATGTTTCATTTCTTTCTTTTGTCCTCTCATATTCTTGATTGTAACAAACTTCAAGATGCTCTCTTTGGAGTTGGATGGTTGAAATGTAAAAAGGTCAGTAGTGCATTGAGTTGTTGATATTGTATTTTATCTAAATTAATAGAGTGCCCTTGCTTCTAAAAGTGGATGTAGTCTGCATTTTCCATGAGTACATTTTGCAAATTTATTACTATTCTAAACATTTGTATTGGTCATATGCTCTTTTTTCCCCTTTAGTGCTTTTGAAGTGTCTTAGTGTATTGTTCTATTTTGAATAATAGTCAAAATTGTAGAGCAAGGATACCATGGGTGCAATGTAATTTTACATATTTTAAAGGTATTGTCAAGTTCTCTTCTGTCTTGCCTGCAAAATTTGTTTAATTTTTGTTTGTATCTTATCAATAATCTTTTTAAATAGTGAAGTCAAATGAATATCAATAGTAACATTTAAAAGAATGAAGTTTATTTAATATTTTTATTAGTGAATAGCATACATTTACAATACAATTATGTCATATTCTTTCAGGCACTTTGTTAAATAGATTACATGTATTCTCCATGTCAATAATTGAAAGATCTTCTCATTATTTTTTATGAAATCCAAGTCTGTTTGATAGATATTCTTATTGTCCTAAACAGTCAATTCAAATCAAATATGTAGTGTACAATTCTTTATGGGTAAAATAACAAAATCTACTATTGTCAGCACCCAATTTTTAGAACACAACAAAAAAATTTAACAAGTATAACAATAATTTTAATTATTTGTGAATAAAATAAATATAATATAAATTAAAGTAAATTATATCAATATAATATATAGAACTATAATATATAATCATAAAATAGCATAAAATTTAATTTCTTAAAATAATTAATAATAATAATAAATTGATGGAGGAGCATCTAGTTCGAGGGTGTGTTTTGTGTTTGCAAAACATTCCATGATTTTGTTGTGCCAACATAAAATTTGGAAGCTAGAAGTTATTTAATTGTCAATGTAAATGGTGTTACTGTGAAATTATAAATTTTATATTTTGAAGAGAATTGGTGAGTCATGGGAGATTAGTTGTAAATTTTTTGTTTGTCAATAAATAAATTATTATTAATAATGATATAAGATAATAATATGGTTTTATAATATAATATAGCTAGTTTTAAATCTATTATATTTGATTATATATTATATTAATTTATTAAATTCATATGTAATATATTAATTTTAACATGGCATTATAATAATATATATTGTATAATATGTAACATATATAATCTTTTTTTTTTTAATTTATAAGAAATAAAATATTATATAAAAAAGATCAATGATTGCACTAAGTTTTTAAAGATATTTTCCACAACAATGTTAATTTCATTATATTTAATTTTTCTTAAAGTAAAATGTTTGATTTTTTACTTTTTTAATTTTTGAATTTTTTTCCCTCATCTCATTATTCCAAAGAAAATCAATTAAGCAGGGTTAAGGAGGGTTTGTAGGCGAACTTCATTCAACTAATGAAAATGATACACCAGTTAAAATATTTATTTGCTTTAATACATAAATTTGCATAATGTATTAGCAAATTTTCATAGAGATAAAATTTATGATATACCTTAAGTATTTTAGTTAAGTTGATTTCCATATAATTGGAGGGTGTGCAATAATAATGCTAAAAATTGTTTATTAAGGTGAGTGTTATAATTAATATTACATAAATATAATCAAAATAATCTAATTTGAAAATATTAATAATTAAGAATTAGTTTTAGAATTAAGTTTATTATAATTATAATTATATAGATTAATTTACAATTATAATAATATTATTTTTTAATTAAATTATGATTAGGGTTATAGTTCACTAAAATATAATTAAATATTTTAGTAATTTAGAATTAGAATTAGAATTATATAATTATTTAACTTTAGGATTAGAATATATAAATATAATTCTAATTTATTAATTATTATTTTAAAATTTAAAATAATTATAAAAATAACTATAGATGTTTTAATCAATTATATTATAACCATATCTTATTTAATAATTATTTTAAATGTTTATAATTATTGAGGAATTCACAAGGTTTTATGGTGAACATCCCGAGATCGGGGGTTTTGGGCACTATGAGAAACTACTGATGTGAGGGAGGGCAAGCTCGATGGCCTTTCAATAGGAGGAAGAGGGGGCGTTTTGATCACGTTGGGAGACACAATGGATATGCTAAGGCTTGGTAGGCTCCGGGTAATCAGAAAGATAGCTTTGGGGGATCTGGTGTTTTTTCCTGCTCGTGTGCGGTGGTGGCGGGTAGTGGCGAAAGGTTTCGTTCTACGTATTCGAAGGGGCATGTGGATTTCAAATCGTTGGAAAAAAAATTCTGGTGGCCAAAGAACCAGACAGAGAAAGGAGAGCCAAGCCAGGTAATAAAAAAATTTCTTCACACTACAATGGTTACTCTTTTGATAGATAACAATGAATGGAATGACTCTGTGAGTACGTTTAAAGTGCATGCTTTCTTTGTGCGTTGGGGAGGGCATTGGTCGGCACTCACAAAAGTGGAGTGGTGTGATGCAAACTAGGGTAAAGGGTGTGATGTTAAAACTTTGGAAAATGGTTTTTACCTAGTAGTGTGCCAAACTGATCAGGATAAAGGCTGGATATTAAGTAGTGGCCCTTACACAATGGATGGCAAAGGTCTGTTTATTTTAGATTGGATCTTAAATTTTGATCCGAATAAGGCGAAGACTGAGGAGCTAGATGTTTGGATTAGCTTGAAAAATCTTCCGCAAGAATATTGGGATCAGGAAACCCTAAGAAAAATTGGAAACAAACTAGGAATCTTTGTAAAATCGGAGATAGTGGTAGAAAAAGCGAATTGTAGTATGTTCCCAAGGATTTGTATTCTAAGACAGATAATCCATCCTCTACCAAAAATGATAGAGCTGAAATCTGGTGAAGGTATGTGGTGTCAGAATCTGGTGGTGGAGGATCATAGAATGACTGTTGGGAGTGGGGTAGGTGCTGGGTGCGTTGAGGTCCCAAGTTGGCAGGCTTCAAAAGGGAATGGTGCTGTTCAAAATTTGCCTGCGGAGGAGGTGATAGCCCTCACAGAGGCTGTGGCTGATGAAGAATGATGAGCGGCAAAGGAATGGGGCTCGTTGGAGTTTCTAATGAAAGGTTTAAGTCAAGAAACTGAAGAGGAATCCCTTTCATGGGATATTAGGAGAAAACAAGAAATTGTTTATATTCATGAAAATGAACGTGTTTTGAGTGCTCAAAATCTAGCTTATGATGGGTTGTTTTCGAGTGAGGTTAAAAGGTTTGGTGAGGGTGTGGAAACAGAGTTAACTCTAGCAACCCCAAACAGAATCACTAAGGTCTCAAACAAAGTGAGGAGTAATGAGGTGGAGGTTTATGCTAAAACTCTCTCATCTCTTTATGGGGAAGAACTAGGCAATCCTCAGGATCAGGTCATTTCGAATGGCATTGGGCTTGACTGTATTGAAAAACCTGATGATGAGTGTCCTCAACAATTTTCAGTTAGTGGAAGCTTGGAGCAGATGGGTGATGCGCTACAGGTTGAAGGTGACAGTCCAGTTGGTTCAGATGGGGTAGTGTTTAAGGACATTCCAATTTCTCCTATTTGAAATTTAGAAAGTGCATTTGAAGGAGTCAAAGACAGTGGGGGATCGTTGGAAGGCTCAGGCTCAGAAACAACATCATATTCGGAGGAGGATGGGGAAGATTTACTGGTCTTTAATGATCAAATTGGGTTAGTGGAGAAGAGGTCGCTAGATCAATCCTCAACATAGAATAGTAAGGTAAAGGTTGGTGAGAAGCGTAGGCGTGGCCCTAAAACTAATAAGATGCACCTTGAAATGGCTGGGAATGCAATAGGTCAAAGAAAATTGAGATCGGGAAAAGGCTATGCCTTTTTCCGGCAGCCATGAAAATCCTATCGTGGAATGTCAGGGGCTACAATGCCCCTGAAAAAATTCGTTTGATCAAGCGATGTTTTGATCAAACGAGGCCGAGTATTGTTTTACTTCAAGAAACGAAAATAAAGGAAAATGATTTCGATTGCTTCCTAAAATGTTTTGGAAGGTGGAATGGATGTCTCTCTGGGGCTGTGGGGGCCTCTAGTGGCCTTGGGATTTTGTGGGAGGATGCTCTAGTTAATGTCAGAGTGGTGAGGCAAGAAAGGTGTTGGCAATGGGTCAGTGTTGCTTTGAAACAGCTAAGAGCCAGCTTTGATATTATTAATGTATATGGCCCTTTAGGTGGTGCTCAAAAGTATCAGTTATGGCAGGAGCTCTCTAATGTTTTGAGTGTTGAAAGTGACAAAATCTTTCTCTTAGGTGGTGACTTTAATGCCATCCTACAACCGTCAGACAAGCTTGGTGGAGTTTGCTAGGCTAGTCAAAGCCAGAAGGATTTTAGTGCCTTTGTCCCGCAGAATGGGCTTTCACTTGGACGAATAGAAGAAGTGGTTTTCTGAACATAGCAGAGAAGCTTGATCGCTTCTTTCTGGCTGGGGATTGGGCGGCGCAACAATGGTTATGTGAAGCGGAGGTAACCCCCATAACAGGATCGGATCATTATCCGATAGGATTGAGAATTCAAGAGGAGTTAAAACCGGCAAGGTGTCCTTTCAAGTTTGAGGCAATGTGGATGTGGGTTGATGGTTTCCAAGAGCTAGTGGTTGGTTGGTGGGAAAATGCCCCTGAAAGGTCTGGAACCAAAGCATATATCTTTTTTAAGAAGCTACAATTTTTAAAAGAACAATTAAAAAAGTGGAATAGGGAATCTTTTAAAAATATTTTTTCTGAGAAGTTAAGACTGGAAGAGGAGTTAAAGATTCTGCACTCGAGAATTATAGAGAAAGGGATGTTTGGAGAAGATTTTGAATTGGAAAAGTCTTTGAACAAAGCTTATTCTAAAATTTTAGCATGTGAAGAGGTTTTTTGGAAGTAGAAATCTAGGGAATGTTGGTTAAAAGCGAGGGACAAAAATACAAAGTTTTTTCACAACTCCGCGAAAGTGCGCAGAGCTAGTAATAAGATTTTTGAAATCAAGGATAGTGATGGAGGTATGCTGTCAGATAGTGCTCTAATAGCCAAAGAAGCAGTGAATTTTTTCTCAGGACTGTGCAAGGAGAATAGTAGGGAAGAAAATCAAGAATGGAAGATTTTGGAGAACATTCCTAATGTGGTTTCTGATTCACAAAATGCCATGTTAATGGAAAAAGTTTCTTTAAAAGAAGTAAAAAAGGTTGTTTTTGGGTTGGGGGAGATAAGTCTCCGGGGCCAGATGGCTTCCCTGCCTTTTTCTTCTAGAAATTCTGGAAAATTTTAGCACAAGATGTCTGGGAAGTGGTGGAAGAATCAAGGAGGAGTGGGTTTGTTTTGAAGGACTTGAATAATACTTTTATTGCTTTGGTTCCAAAAAGATCCGAATTGGTGTCATTCGAAGACTTCCGTCCTATCTCTTTATGTAACACAATTTACAAAGTCATTTCTAAGGTGATAGCCAACAGACTTAAAAAAGTTCTACCCTCGGTGATCTCGATAGAGCAGAGTGGATTCTCTCCAAATAGGTCTATTTTTTAAGGGGTAATAGTTGTTCATGAAGCTATTCATTCGGTAAGGATGGCAAAAGTGGAGAAATTTATGGTGAAATTGGATATCAAACGGGCTTATGATGAAGTTAATAGGAGTTTTCTCTTAAAGGTCCTTGAGAAGTTTGGCTTTTGCAGTGAGTGGGTGGCATGGATTTGGAGCTGTATCAGCACCCCTCGGTTCTCGGTGTTGTTAAATGGGAGCCCCCAGGGCTTTTTTGAATCTAGTAAAGGGATCAGGCAAGGAGACCCCATCTCTCCTTTCCTTTTTATTATTCTAGTTGAATCTTTAGGGCGGTTGATTGTAAAGAAAAGATGTAGTGGGCAGTGGAAAGGCATTGCTGTTGCGGATGGGGTTGATCCGATTTCGCATCTACAATTTGTTGATGACACCTTTCTCATGGGGGATGCAACCATTAGAGAAGCTCGGGTGATGAAAGCCTCTCTAGATGAGTATGGGGAGGCATCTGGACAATGTATTAATTGGCGGAAATCTGAGATTTTCTTCTTTCAGGTTCCCATAGCAAAACAGGTTGAAATCTGTAGGATTTTGGGTATGCGGGTAGGCTCACTACCAAGTAAATTTTTAGGTATTCCTCTTTTTGGGGGATCTAATAAAGCTGGTATTTGGAAGGATTTGGTAGACAGCTGCTTAAACAGAATGGGTGGGTGGAAAAGTAAATGGCTAACGACTGTTGGGCGTTTACTTATGTTAAAAAGTGTGATCTCGACCATTCCAGTATTCTCCATGATGTGTTTGAAAATTCCGAAGAAGGTGGTGAATTCAATAGGGCAGAGAATGCGGAATTTTTTCTGGAATGGTGCAAATGATCAAGATAAAATACCTCTATTAGCTTGGGAGAAAATCTGTAGATCAAAAGCAAAGGGAGGGGCTGGGTTGAGAGATTGGCACTTAATGAATGAAGCTTTAGGTGCGAAGCTGGTTTGGAGTATCTACACAAACCCTGATCTCTTATGGGTTAAAATCCTAAAAGCTTAATATTTAAGCTACTTGTTCTATAGAAAATAAATTGGTGTATGTCATTATTTGTAAGGGTTGTCAATGCATTGTATCTCATAAGAAGATATAGTTAATAAGAGACCACTTTATAATTGGATGTCTCTATAGTTAATTGGAATGCATTAAGCATTAGTTTAGAATGATAAAATGATTATTCTTTTATTTTATTTATCCATTTTATTTATCCATGTTAGTTTATGTTTGGTTTAAACCATTCCTATATAGACTGTTTAGTTTCGTTAAACATTCAAGACCCTCTATGAGCCATAATTGATACACTCAAAGAGCTATGTAGGTTTATGTCCTACCATCTTGCACAATTCTGGAATACAATCTTGTGCTAAATCTGGAGACAACTCTTTCTTGCTATATTTTTAGTGGATTATGCATGATGGATCAAAATTGCATGTGCAGTATGAAATATTGAAGGAATACATTTTAATAGACATAAACACATTTTTTCCTTATGGACCTATGCGAATCTATTTCTTTATCTACTTAATAAACACCTATAAGCCTATTCCATGGTGACTATTATGTGAACTTAGTAAGAAATTTAGGGTTCACGTATTTATAGTATATGTGTTGCCAAGACTCAAAGTATACAATCTGATATCTTATCTTTGATCTTCAAGAATCAATTTTTTCTTCTATTAGTTTTCTTATCTTTATGATAAGGTTTAAGTCTTTCTTCCAATCATCAATCAAATATTTTAATAGTTTTCAAAACCTTGTCAGGGTCTAAAAATGGTTTTGAAACCTCATAATGAAACTACAATTCTCAAAGTTTTTTGGAACATTGAAAGGTTTTGAGAACCTATTCGAACTCTAACATGGTTCTAGAAAATTTTTTGGGCCCTAATTTTTTTTTTGAAAGTAGGCTTACGAACCGATGCATGAAAAATAAGAACACTTTTTTTTTTTTTAATAAAAAAAGAGCTTTTTTGGAATTTTGAAAGGTTGCAAGAACTCTGTTGAATTTTCACACGCATTTCAAAATAATTTTGAGAGCTCCAATAGAGGTTTCAAAACCAATTTTGAAACCAATGATACATTTTTCCTTCGGTGATCATGTCTCCCTCATTTCTCCCAAATTATTTTTTGATAAGACTTAATTCTCCTCCCTAGTCCCCGATCCATGACATATTCCTTTCCTTCACACTCTTTCATCTTTCTACCAACCTTTGGCTTTCATTTTCTTCCTTCCCTTCTCCTAGCATGTTGCAGATCTAATGTTTGAGGTATCCAAACATAATAACCTGACCAAAACAACCCTGGACATAATAACCCTTTCATAATTACCCAAGGACACAGTAACCTAGGGTCATAATAATCCATGGACAGAATAACCTGTGGTCAAAATAACCCATGGATAGAAATTTATAAAAAAAATTTCCTTTCTCTATATTGTTATGGGGATATTCATCCCATGGGTTATTCTGACCATGTGTTATTTTGGCTTGGGTTATTATGACCCTGGGTTATTTTATCCTTAGGTTATTGTGACCGGGTTATTCTATCAAGCGTTATT
Source organism: Sequoia sempervirens (assembly GCA_007258455.2). Taxonomy (NCBI): domain Eukaryota; kingdom Viridiplantae; phylum Streptophyta; class Pinopsida; order Cupressales; family Cupressaceae; genus Sequoia; species Sequoia sempervirens. Next base: position 4,311 of record VDFB02165466.1, on the reverse strand, counting down.
TTGGCTAGGTTATTATGTCCTACAATCAATGTTTGATGTTTGATAATTTTATGCTTATGTTGAAGATATTAGAAAAAAAAATGAGCCTTGATCACCATCTTTAATCCATTGTAATTTAGCTCTAATTTGCACTCCTTTAGGTAAACAAACATCTTACGAAGCTGGTTTTCATCATTGACCACATATTACTACAAAGTGCTATCATGGGGATTGTAAACTAGGCAAGTGTGACCATGCTCTAGCTTCCCTTTGAGGTTTTTCTCAAGTTTGTAACATTTAGCTACTACTCTTCTACCATAGTCACAAAGGAAAGAGGTGTATCTAGCTATTGTTTTTTCCCATCATTTTATCCAACTGCCTTATTGAGGTTTTGGTTCAAAATTTCAAGTAGCAAGGATACCATCAATACAATCTTGGTTCTTGAGATGAGTAACATTCATATTGTAAGGAAGGTTGTTGGAGATGGGGATGGGATTAGAGAATGAAAGAGTGGCAGAGAGGTCAACAGAAACAAGGAGACAAGCATGTAATGCAAGGATGGGGTAGCTAGGAGAAATATAGAAATGATCCAACTTAATCAATTTCCTTAAGGGCCCTTCTCAACAGTTGCTCCAAGTGTACTATTGTGACATTTGGAGGTTGAATTTTCCAAGAAGTGGATCATGCACACCGAGGGAGTTCCGAGCTAAGGACCAAGCTTCAAACTCAAGGTTAGACAAACAAGCAAAAGAGTCCCAATAACAATTAGAAGGCTATTCCACCATGTTAAAATCAACCCTCAAAACCCACTCAACATTGGTAAGAGAAGAATGAAGCCAATCCCAAAGGATGATTGTTTTTGAAGAAGAGTTAGGAGCATATATGGATTAAAAGCCCATAAGCAAGTCCTTGATAAGGGTGGTGGCCCAAAAATGATGACCACTAGGATCTGAGCCAAAGGGCACAAGATGATTAGCCAACCAAGGTACTAAGCCCAACACCACATCACCTCCACCATCAGTATGGTTGGTGCGCACAAAATAAGCCTTGGGCCAAATTGAGGCAAGAGTAGCATCAAGGCGAGTCTCTCCATGTTTGAGTTCCTGAAGCATAAGGACATCAATTTGATTATTCTGGAAATTTTGCTTGACCTTGTATTTATGTGCGGGGAGGGTCAATCCACACACATTCCAAGATTGAATTTTTCACATCATTGAGAAGAGTCAAGGAGTGTAATGTCCCTTACTCGACTTATCCCTAGAATTTGCTTGTTGATTAGGTTTAGGGTTTCTTCTTTTCAATTGATTTTTTTTTTCAATGAAGTAATCTTGGATTGACATCTGCATTCACCATATTAACAACATTTCCACAAACACATATCACTGTTAGCATTAATACCTAGATATCCAAAATATAAACATAATCACAAAAGTAATAATGAAGACATGGGAGGAGTGGCATGGGTAGCTCCACTTGAAGCTATCCATCTAAGCCCAAGAACACAAGCATCTGACCAAGACTACCCACCTCTTGGCCCCAAGTGGCAGGAATGTCCGACCAAGACTACTCCACCCTTGGAGTGGCATGCTTAGTGGAAACACTTGTACCTACTTTCTCTACCCACATCAATACCTTGAAAGAAACTTAACTTATTCATGATAGTTGGGGGAGCATATATGTGGCCCAGGCCTACCACCCCCTCCATGGTCCTGGTGGATCTTGAGTGGGACCCCCACCCCTCCATGGCCCAACCATGCCTTGGGACTAGGCGAACTATGAGTGGAATTTCCACCCCTCCAAGGCCCATCCTTGTGTTTGGTTTTAGGGGCAGACTTGAGTGGCATTTTTAGGCACCACTTCCCTCACACCCTTCCTCCCAATAAGCTTACAAACACAAAGAACACAATCTTTTAGCAATCAAATACATTTGCATTTATTACTAGTTCTTTAAGTCAATATCAACATCATTATCATCATGTTAATACTAAAGAAAGCATTACACCAATAATCAAATTAGCAATATTTGTTTCTTATATTCAAAATATGCTAAATATTATTGCTAAGTGAGTACATCACCTCATCAGTTGTTTCTTCCAATGACTCTTTATTCCTTAATCACTTTCCTTCAATCTTATATTTGATTGATCATAGGATAAAAATATATATAAAAAATAATCTATTAATTTTTATATTTAGATTGTAATTAATTATAAGGCTCAATAATTACTACAAGCATCATTATTGCACAATCGTGAATATATATATACAATTGCAGGCCATAATGATGATAAGGTCTACCACAAAAATAATTATAAATAAAAAAAATATAATAGCTATGATAGAATAATAACCATCAATGGCTCAAACATACAATCACTATAAGGGAGCATACTACACTCACTATAAATCTAAATATGCCTTCTATAAGTAATCTTTTGTTTCCCTTTTTTTCATAATATATCTTTATATTCTTTCTCTCTTTTCTTCCTCCATAAAAATCCCCTTTTATTTTATTTTTGAACTATCCCCTTAAATACTTGTTGTGGTGATGGGAGGACATGACCTTTCTTATTCTCTACCTTTGGGAAAAGACGTGGCCAATGGTTTTGATCCATCACTTGGTAAATATTGTTGACTAATTTATGTGTTTGGTAACCACTGACCTTTGATTGTTGTTTCTTAAGTCTCTAGTTTTTATTATTTATTAAACTCATAAACAAAATAAAATAATCTAAATTATGTTTATTGGATTTTATAATTATCATGTATATTTTATTATTTGACATGAATAGGATAATATATATTTGTAATCATAATGTTGTCCTATAATCATAAAGAAAGTTATATATGTTGGATAATGTTATTACTAATAATTATAATTATAAAGATATCTCAATGATATTCATTTTATTATTTGATGTGCGTGATATGTATTTTAATATTTCATATTTTAATCATTAAAGTATAATAACGATAAATTGTCAATATATTATTATTTTATTTCAATGTGTTAAAATCTTTTATATTGATTTATTATGTATTAATATATTATAATGACTATAATATTTAGTATTTATATTTTGGTAATTACAATATTATTTAATATTTATAATTATTATTTTATTTTTTATAATTATAATTATAATAATATTAAATTGTTGATGTTTTTAATATGTATTTCATTTTCATCTTATTCACTTATTCCAATGTTTGTTATCTTAGTGTTATGATTTCGGGGACATGACAGTCCTCCCCACCCAAGATTGCTTTCCCTCAAGCAATCATAATCTAAGATGTGCAATTTTAAGACGTTGCTCCTTGTGGTGATGATATTAGTTTTGATAGGAGTTGAACGTTTTAACCTTAGTGATGGTTATTCTAGTTATGAGAGCAATGTACTAACAAATACTCTTAAGTTTTACTATTTCTCCTTACTCTCAAAACCCATGATTTTGAGTTTGGGAATCAATATACCTACAACCATTTGATTTAGAAATTAAAGTAGGAAATTGGGTAGCTCAACCAAGTAGGCAAGTAGCTCAAGCAAGCAAGCGAGTAGCTCAAGCACACAAGCAAACAAACAACTCAAGCACATAGGAAAGTAGCTCAAGTAGACAAGCAGGTAGCTCAAGAATACAAGCAAGTAGTTCAAGCACGTAGGCAACTAGCTCAAGTAGACAAGCATGTAGCTCAAGCATAAAAGAAAGTAGGAAAGTAGCTCAAGCACGTAGGAAAGTAGCTCAAGCAAGTGAACAAGTAGCTCAAGCACATAGACAAGTAGCTCAAGCACACAGGCAACTAGCTCAAGCACAAAGGCAACTAGCTCAAGTAGACAAGTAGGTAGCTCAAGCGTGCAAGCAAGAAACTCAATCAAGTAGGAAATCAGCTCAAGTAGACAAGCAAGTAGATCAAGCATGCAAGCAAATATCTCAAGTGAATAGGCAACTAGCTCAAGTAGACAAGTAGGTAGCTCAAGCATGCAAGCAACTAGCTCAAACATGCAAGCAACCAGCTCAAGCAAGTAGGCACCCAACTCAAGCATGCAAGCAAGTAGCTCAAGAACACATAGGATGGTAGTAAAGATGCTCTGATACCTCTGTAATGTCCCTTACTTGAATTAGCTCTAGAATTCGCTTGTTCATTAGGTTTAGGGTTTCTTCTTTCCAAATTATTATTTTTTTAAATGAAGTAATCTTGGATTGACATATGCATTCACCATATTAACAACATTTCCACAAACACATATCACTGTTAGCATTAACATCTAGATATCCAACATATAAATAAACATAATCACTAAAACAATAATGAAAACATAAGAGGAGTGACATG
>VDFB02165465.1:0-35846 GCA_007258455.2 Sequoia sempervirens | reverse complement strand
AAAATTGGATCCTTATTAGACATGCCTCAAAATAGTCAACACTATGAATTTATGGTAGAATAATTGTTGATTATTGCATGTGATGTTCTTGAAACTAAAGTTGTATGTGAAATTATTGACCCTAATTCTTCTTGGTATCAAGATATTTATAATTACCTTCATGAAAACATCCTTCCACCTAACTTATCCACTTCACAATGTTAATCCTTTATCTACAAGTCATCCCACTTCACCCTAATTAGCAATACATTATAACGAAGGAGCTTTGAAGGAACCTTCCTTAGGTGCTTAGGAATAGAAGAGGCACAAACTACTTTATGTGAATTCCATAAGGGTATATGTGGGGGACATTCTAGTGGTCCTAACCTCACTAAAAAATTACTAAGTATAAGATATTATTGGCCAGATATGGAGCAAGATTCACATCAATTTATTAAGGAGTGTTACCCATATAAACAACATGGTGACTTGATCCATGCACCACCATAGAAACTTCAACCCATTATAACTTCATGGCCTCCTTCACATTAGGGACTAAAAATCATTGGAAAAATTCACCCTTATTTCTTAAATGGCCACAAGCTCATCATAACTACCACTGAATACTTCACCAAGTGGGTAGAGGCCATTCCATTAACATACACCATAAAAAAGAAAATTATGAAACTTATCTTTCACTATTTCATCTGTTGATATGTAATTCCATCTTCAATCATCACAAACAATGGTAAACTATTTAGGAATCAAGATGTTCATGAGATCTACAAAAATTCCACATCCAACATTGCTTCTCCACTCCATACTACCCACAAGAAAATAGTCAAGTTGATGCTACTAATAAAACCATTTTAAAAATACTTAAAAAGATAACCAATGAAGCTAGCTATTATTGGAACTTACAACTCAATCCCTCCTTATGGGATTACTAATCTAATATTCTTACACCCACAGATGTGACTCCATACTCCCTTGTCTATATTGATGAATCTATTTTTTAGTCAAGGTTGAAATCCCCTCCTTGAGAATATCATTGTAACATCTTATGGATGCTGAGGAATAATGAGTAGCTTATCTAAAAAAATTAGAGTTACTAGATGAGATACATCTTACTTATTTGGATCATCTACATGTCTAACAAAATTATCTATGTCAAAATTATACTAAGAAGATGAAGCCCCATAAGTTTGAGATTGGTGACCTTTTCTTAAAGGAAATAAAAATAAAAATACAAGATCATGAAAATAAAAGAAAATTCAAGCTGAATTGGTTAGATCCCTTCATCATCACAATAAAGTAAGGGTTAATAGCCTATTAGTTGACCACCCTAGAAGGTCAACCACCAGATGAACCTATTATGTGAATTTTTCCCCAAAGAGAAAGTTATGAAATAACCCTTTAGAATTAAAAGGGAGATAAAAAAATAAAGGATATTATGGTTAAAAGAGATATTAATAAAGAATATCTATAAAAAATCTCTTAAAAAGGTGGAAGAATAATTAGTTATTTAACAATTATTAAATGCAACCTTTGTGAAAGGGTGTGATGGTTTGGAAACTACCCCTTAAAGCTTATATAAGAATTTATGTGAGACTTGAAAATAGGGAGAATATTTAAGGATGGAGAACATTCAAGGAGAAAAGAGAAAATAAAAGGGCACAAAGGAGTGAAGGTTAAGGTCATGGGTGGGAATTGAAACATTTGGAGAAGGGGCACATAGTGTGTGTCTAAATAAGGGTACAATGTACACTCGAGAGCATCCTGGCCAGGGTTGTGTTTATGCCATGAAGGTAGGTTGAGTTCTTTGTAAGAACCGGTTTCCTCTAGGGGTGTTTATGCCAGGAAAATCCTAGGCCTATAATGATTCCTCTAAGTGTCAAATAACAATCTCTTTGAGAATTTCAGATAAGTATTAAGAACCGTTGATTCAATAATATTGGGAACATTGTCTATGATTTTGATGTTAATATGATTAATCTATGTGGAGGTGTTATTCCATTTGTTAAATTATTTATTTGTCACATGTTTATAGTTTGAATTGATTATTCATATTTGTGTTGATCTAACATTACATAACTCAAATTATCTTAATTTTAATATTCATTATATTAAATCCATTACTATTATTTACATAACTATTGGAGAAAAGTGACAACACATTTGGTATCGAAGCCCAATGGTCATGCCTTCCTATATTTGAAATTTTTATGTATGTATTAAAATTTCACATTAACCAATCTTTAAAAGGCTCTTTGTATATGTCAAACATTGAACATTTCCCCTAACCTTTGAGTAATGCCACTTAATCCTAGAAGATCTAACTTATAACCTTTGTCCATGTGCTAATTTTGTTTCTCTATTTGTTCATTGGAATCAAATTTTAACATTATTAAAATTGTAGATCATATATATGTGTTCATATTCATAATCTTGTCTAGAGTTAACATTGCTATGAAAAATCCTCATTTATACCTGGACTTAACTTAAAATACCATATCCATAACATATCATTGAAATTTCTACATAAAAATTTAAAGTAAAATATAAACTCATAATCTTTTTTAATTACAATAAATAAATAAATAAAATATTTATTATAAATAGTTTAAACATATCTTAATACTAAATTATCTCTCTTTTAATCACTATTCTCTTTGCATCCATCTTTTAAAACCAGTCAAACCCACTTACTGGTCACACTATTAAATGTGACCATTTATGTCTTTTTTGTAAATTAGAGTGGACAATGATCCATTCACATTTATTTGTGTGCTCAACTTCAAGTGGTTGTATATAGACTATGACCCCTCACAAAAGAAATAATACATCTTTCATGGATTGAGACCGCTTGGGTTAAGGTTCATACATCTCCAAGTGTGACGTTCTATTTACCATTGCCTTGCAAATCATAAAGAAATACTTACTCAGTGGAAGTTTGTGAAAGACAACCATCAAAATTTTGTATATCGTCAGCAATTTATATGGACATTAACTTTCATATTGTATATATAAATGTCATACATGCACGAACATTTTTATTTGTCATTTCAAAAAGGCATGTAGTTTGTCTTGAGTTCCTTTATGCCTATTTTGGATATGGACAGGACTTCTCCATATGTCAAATAAATCATAATATTGGTAAATCATTTGTTAGTGTAGCTGACGAGTAACACTAATGGTTGCTCACCATCTTTTGCATCTACTACCTTTTATCTTTTGTTTTTATCTTCCACCATGAGTTGACATAGTTCTTTATTGCAAACTAGCTTGATTGGATTTTATCTCAAGATAATACTACTAGAATTTTGTTAACATATGTCGATAATCCTATCCTGAGATCCTAGTTTTAACACAAGCAAGGAGAAAATTGTTCTAGGAAGTGACCTCCAAATCTCTCCGCTCCATGATTTTAATAAGAATCTACTTCTTTCTTCACCCAATGTGTTAGAAAATATTGCATTCAAACCCACGATCTTAAATCATTTCCTACATAATCCATAAGAGATAAATATGCATACAATTTTTCCAAATGCATAAATCAAATAGACAAGCCACAAGATAAAACAAGATATACCCTGGGAAAACCCTCAAGAGGGAAAAAACCAAGCCTCCAAAAGCATCTAGACTCCATCATATTAATCAACAATAAAGCAATACAAGAGTTACAATGAATACCTCTGAAGCATCAAGCCCTCCAATGCATTCCCATGTGTCCAAGCATGAATCCACACATCCCATGCGATGCTTCACAAATGTACTCCACAAGAAGACTCAATAGTGACAACCAACCCACTCTTCCAACCTAAACCACTACACATGTGTTTTCTTATATAGGCACAAGCTCACACAAAATACAAGTAGTGGTAAGGTAAAACCATGTACCACAAAACTATGTGAATACAAAACCACTAACCCCTTATTTAATATTGGGCACTAAGACATCACATTATTTAATATTTACCCAATATTAAATTATTATCACATGTCTCACACACAAATAATAATAATACAATGTTACAACACAACATCAAGTGGACCCCAAAGAATTACCTAGTGTGATTAACCACACCACCAAGGTGCATCACAACTAAATAATTATTTAATTACAATATTATGATAAATCAATTTATACAATGGCACACAACACTATATCTCAACACAATGCACCATCGGCATTTGATTATATCATCTAGAAAAAAAAAACAAACAAAACCAACAATGTTTATGGATGTTGAACGATCTGATTCTTCGCCATATTCACTGATGTAGGGAGCAGCGAAAGATAGAATCTTGTCTAGGTTTTAGACCTTAAAAAATTCAAGAACGTTGAGATTTATCTAACATTCTACAACATATTATATAGTGAGTTTTCTACTAGAGAGACAATTGGTGATATTATAAGGGATATAATAAGAAAATCATTTGAGAAGTTAAAGTGGTTGAAAGAGAGGTGTATTGCTTCTTTAGTTGTTCGGTCCTTAGGTTTGATGGATGTCCATAACCCGTTGAAAAGATTCCAATAGGGTTAAGGCAGAGAGGATTTGACTAAGAGTTACCATGGGAGCAATATCATACGACAAAAATGTAGGTTGATATAGATTGTATAACAATGGATTCTATTGAGTAGACAAAAAAGAAGACTGCATCTTTGGATAGTAAGACCTCTTGTCGATTTTAGTCAAAACGAAGTTGAGAAGAGTTTTGATTAACACTTTGTTTGACAAGTCTTTCTTGATGTCTCAACCTTTTCCTCCATATTGTTCAATTATTTCTTTTTCTGAGTTTATTTCCTTTTAATTTTGAATGACATCATTTGTAAAGTTTTTCCATTGCAATTCCATATGCATGTTTTGAGTTTAAGTAAAATTAGTGAATGGTTAAGGTTATAATGCATTTATATTGTTTTGAAGTTATTTTTAATGTTAAATTGGAGGTTATAAAATTATTGTTGTAAATGTGCACAATTTTGTTAGCTTTTTATGGTCAAGTGCATTTCATATGTAAAATTCTTATTTAAGAGCACATGGTGCATTGTCTTAGATTCGATAGAAGGATGTGCCTATATCTTGCAAGGTTTGGTCAAAATAGTTGCGATTTTGAGATTGAGTCTAATTTATCTTAAGGCTCTAGGTTTTTTTATTTTCCAATTAACTATTTCAGTGGTAGGATCATACAATACATAATTTTTGTGGTAAAGCATATTTGAGTTTTTAAACAATGCTAAGATGCCAACTTTCTAATTGGTGGGTTAAAGGAGATCTAGGTTTTGATACTATACAAGAATGTCAGTTTTCTAATTGGCTGGGGAAAAGGAGATGCTTATGGATAATACTAGGACACTTGAAAACATGATACATATGATTGATAGTAGTAGTGATGGATATATAAACTTTGATTATTTTTCTAGTGAGCCTCAGCTTTATATGGATTTATTAAGATATTTATTTTAGTGTCATGTATCACAATCTTCTTAATTATCTCAATAAGCTCCTATAGGTGACCTTTAATATGCTCATTTTTGGCATAATGACTCAATAAACTTATGCTCGAGTTGAGAAATCATAATTTAAATTTGGAAGATAAAAATGATGTGTTCAAATTCTTTAAAAGTTATTGGATTCTCATTATGTAAATCCTACTTTGAGTATACAAAGTGACATTTCAATATTGGCTAGTGATATTAAATAATATCTTGAATAGACTATTTCATCCAAGGCTTATCTTCTCCCAAGTCATCCATCTTGATTAGAGTTGCTTTACATTCATGATTAAAAATCAAGAATATCAATATTAACCATACATGTTTCTTAATAAATTTAATATAAGTCAAGGTGAGCCCAAGTTTGTTACATATGTCTATTTTAAGTTACTTTATGGACCTATAACCCACAGGTCCTTGGATTCACATTTTAAAATTTAGAGAAGTGACAATATGTTTGGAATGAAATGTTGAGAATAACAGGATATAAAACCATAAGGGCATGCTATTTCTACATCTTAAGCCTTCAAAATATTGTGTTGTTTAAATACATTGGCTGGAATGAAATAATCATTTATCAATTGCACACTAACATAAATTTTCTTAGGTTGAGACATGGGGACATGTTGAATTTTATAGAGGGAGTGACAACCTCTAAGAAAATTTAAATTTTAAATTTATACTAATCATTTTTTCACATACAATCTAATAATATCATATATCAATAGGTGTCCAAACCTAGGGATACATTTATGGAACGATATAATATTTCCTCTCCTTATGTACCTTATTATTTAATTTTATAATGCGATCCCTAATAAAGGTCGTGTTCCAATTTACTATTAGGTTTACAACTTGGTTGTCCATGTGAGGTTTTCTCATTTTTATAGCTAAAAAATTTCTCCAAAAACATAATTGAACAAATCTTCATTCTAGAAGTAATTTGAGATGTAATTAACATAGTCTTTTAAAAGAAGATTAAAACTAATATTTCTTTATCATGTACTCTCTTAGTGACAATAATTTCTATTACTCTTATTACTATTTAAGATGCATTGTGAGATTAATTGTATCATATCTTATTTTAATTTGTACATTGTTATTGGACTTGATCAACCCATAACCTTGTACATTTGCCTTATTATATAGGACTAAGAATTATTTGAAAAGAAGATATTGATGTAGTCTGGAATACATGAATATCATCTTGGAATGTTTGTTGAAGTTATATATTATACTTTTATAAGTTATGAGTGGCTACATAGTATTGATATGCATAATAATTATTATGTGATTGCATTGTAATACTTTGAGGAGTTACATAAATGGGTAAAATGAAAAAGTTGAAGGATAGGAGGTTAAATAATGTAGGCATCATTTTAAAATCTGCAAACAACTAAACTTCAAACAAAGGGTTAGTGCCTTGCAAACTCTATCAAAATACCTCTATGAAATCCATTACAAATGCTTTCAAAATGCCACAAATGATGATAAAAAAACTAAAGCATTATGAAAACAAAAGCAAGCTACCTATTCCATAGTTGGATTGGTGTCACATGTGCTAGTGACCCTTTCCCAATCCTTGATTAAAGCTCAAAATGATAAAATGCAAATGGAGATGGTGGAGTGATGATGAACAAGATCAAATCTCAAATGAAGAGAGTAACCTTGCATAAAATTGTAGATCCTTGAATGAGAATGAAGCCCCTATCTTATAGATTTTCAAAATGCTAAGTGTTGAAGAGGAACCAATGTGGGATCAAAACTAAGCCAATGAGTTGAGGACACTTGTCATCATGTGATTAGTTGATGTATGTGCAAGATTTGGGAAGAGTGCCCAAGAGGGGGAAATTTTGAATTCAAATTTGCAATAAATTTTGAGAGGGGGACAAGAAAGAAGAGCAATAAATGCCCTGTTTGACTTGTCATGTTGAAAGAAAATGAGGCTTTAATAAATCAATAAAATTGATTTATTGTGCAAGTGGCTAGATCTAGATAATGCAAGTGGGATGGGATTAACATTAGATTAGGATTAGATGATGATTATGCTGATTAATGCTGATTAGATGATTTGACTTTCAAGACTTTGATAATTGATTTATTTAAATCAAATGGAATATGATTTAGGATTTGATTTCAAATGAAGCCCCGATTTCATTTAATTTTAAATGGATGACGTAAGATGAAGGTTGAATGATAATGTTTATTTGATAAATGAGATTATTTAATGAATGGTTTAAAGGTGATGAATGGACCTAATGCAACATCTAGTTCAGTTGATGAATTTACCTGATCAAATGCAAAATGTAAATTTTGCATGTCTACATTTTGCCCCTCTTTGAAGCAATGTACTTGTTGCGTTGGTTCAAAGAATAACTTGCCACGATCAAAATCAAAAAAATTCTGATTTCCTTGGATGCCCCAGCAGAAAGAAGTACACTGGTACATTGCCCCCTCGAGAGATCGATCGAAAAGATTTGATTTGAGGGTCGATCTCGCGATAAAGAGGTTCAAATTGGATGGTTATGGATGATGATGCAAAGATGATTTCAAGATGCTTAGAATAACAAATCTATATTATTCTAAACAACTTAAATGATGATATGATATGAGATGGATGATGTGAATGATGTGATATGCTGTGATTATGCAATGGATGATTTATGAAATGCTTAGACTAACAGATCTATATTATGATGATGATGCACATGCAATGCATGTGAAATGATCAATGTTTCCTATTATGAATGATATGTGGTATGCTGACAGTTTCATGGATGCAAGATGGATGCATGATGGATGCAGGATGGATGCATGAAGGATGCATGATGTTGGCGTGGAAATTAGATATGACAAGAGGGTCCAACAAGTCCATGATGATGAGAGATGATGATGAGAAATGATGATAAGAAATGATGATGATAGATGGATGATTTTCTTATCAAGGATTGGGATTTTCAAAGGGTCACTTACTTTATGTTTGATAAAATGCCTAAGCACGATGCATCAAGGTATAAAAGACCAGGATGGCGTTGTACTTAGTGTGATGGACTTTGACTCGACAAATAGATAGGAGTATTCTTATTCACACCTGACATATGGAAACCTTGCTAGGATGCACTTTAGAAGTCTCAAACATCTCGGACCAAAACACGGAAAGGTATAACCAATCAATGCAATAGTCAACAAGCTATCTGAAACATCCTCCATACATATCTAACAAAGCAAGTATTCACCAAGTTATTTTACAAGAACGTCCAACAAGCACAACAAACAAAAGAATGATGATCGTTGCCCAATTCCTATCTCTCTAAATCTTTCGTTCAGATATCATCGAGAGGTCCTTGGATTGAGCGCAATAAGATATGTCAAAAGAAAAAGACCAAGTATACAAACAAGTTGATGTTCTTCAATACCGCTAACCAAAAGGGAATATGCTTTTAAGGATAAGAACCGAAACTTATTGCCAAAATATAATGCCCATTGTAGGAAGGATACATCCTAGGACATGTTAGTGGATGGCGGCACGTCATTTCGTTTATCCAAAATGTTCTTTCTGATAAAAAATGCCCCTTGTAGGAAGGATTCATCCTACGACATGGTGTTATCAAATGATTGATATGGGACTGTTTGGATGATGGACTATTGACACAAAGACCTAACCAACTTGTTTACGTACTGACTTAGACTTGAGACTTGACGCTTTTGAGTTTTGCTTTTAACCTGCTATACTTGTTTCTAAATGTTTCACCAAAGGTTGAGGATGACGATCAATTTATTATGAGTGGTGTTTATTGCGGGTGCAAGCGAGATGATGCAGATGGATTTTTTCAAATATTTGGATGTTTTTGGAATTTTGCAATACTTGAGTAAGGCTATTTTACCTTTTTGAGGTTTTACAAATGTTTTGATTTTTATGTTTTCCAATGTTTTTGGGATTTTCTAAGACTGAGAGATTCAACCCAGCCTATCCTGGCCTCAGCTGGATCAACAGATTAGCCTTGCTCACGCTATACACGCAGAGACCACGTAGTTCTAATCGGACGACTTGACCACCCTATGTGATGATGATATACATGATGAAATGTCGTTTTATTATGACGTAATTCTATAGTGGACTGAATCCTAAATGTTCTGGGATGATCAAAGATCAACCTTGCCTGTGCTCAAGCTCGTGAGACTAATGGAAGCTAACCAGTTTAATCTTGTTTTGGATTTTGATATGTTTGAATAAGTTTTGGATTTTTTGATTTTCCTCGATACGTTTTGATTTTCTTGATTTGAGGGATTTTTAAGATCATGTACACCTAACTGAACCATAAGAATATGCCCTAGCTTGATGTAAAGACTACCCTACAAAGGCGCATTGACCTTTTGAGGATGTAATGAGAAAATTTGAGGGATCAAGGATACTCTAACACAAGACCGCTATGTGGTGCGATGTGAGCAGATGAGTGATGAATGGAGATATGGATGTATGGAAGTAAATGGAGGGATAATGACTAACGTCAGAAAGGTCTTGGTGGATTTAGTGTGCGTTTATTTGCATACTGCTGCGCCTGCTTGCCGTTTTCACTAAGGTACTGGTTCAAAGTGCCACCGGGCGGTTTCACTAGAGGACTTATTTTTTTTTTTGCATCCTTTTCTAATTTTTGGATTTTTGATTTTTGATTTTTTTGTTACCAAGACGCTTGTTTGCTAGGTTTTCATCAAGGCAACCATTTTTTAAGGACATTTTATGATGTTTTTGTATTTTTCAGGACTCTTTTCGATGCACTAGATGATTTAGGAGTAAAAACTTTTGAGATGGAGCTTATCTATGGGTTTTGCAGGTTCTCGCAGGCAGGTGTTGATATTGATATGCCCCCTCATTTGTAGCTTGTCAGACGGCGAAAGGCCCCAACCAATTGGTTCAACTCGCCTTTGTCATTGGATTTGGGACATTCTTCTGATTTTCTTTTAAGACTAATTCTCTGACTTGGAAAGTCCTGCTTCTGATCCTCTTGTTGTAGCTTCGTTTGAGTCTATTTTGATAGACTTGCAAATGATTCAAAGCTTTGATCCTTCTCTCATCCAGTAACTCCAGCTCGTTTAGTCTTGAGACTCGATATTCTTCATCAGTGATGAGATTTTGCAGTGATATTCTAAGGGATGGGAGCTCCATCTCAATGGGGAGTACGACTCTCATCCGGTAGACCAAGGGAGAATGGGGTGGCTTAGTGGGTGTGTGGGATGCCGGGTTCGATAAGCCCGAGAGCAGATTGTTACAAATGCCGCAACAATGACCGCTGGGCCATTGCTGACTATTTTCTGAGGATTTGCTGATGGTTTTATTTGTGGCTTCCGCCACTGCCTTGGGATAGTATGGAGTGGTATGTTGATTTTGAACTATCACATAGGTCAATGGACTTCCGATTTTGAATGGTGTCCCATTATCCGAGATAATAGCTTGTGGGACACCATAGCGGCATGTGAGGTAGTTCAGGATGAAATTTGATATCTGATTTCCAGTTATGTATGTCATTGGTATGGCTTCCACCCACTTGGTGAAGTAACACTCCGCTGCGCTATAAATGAATTTGTATTGGATGAGGTGGGTGTGATTTTTCCAATGACATCGAGTCCCCACTACGAAAAGGGCCATGGTGTGACGATGGGGTGAAGCTCTTGAGCTGGAGCATGGATGAGGTCTCCATGCTACTGACATTGTAAACATCTTTTAGCATGATCATGTGCTTCTCGGCCCATCGTACAAGAATACCCCAAATTAAATTTCTTTTGGTAATGGTCATTCCAATACCAGTGTGAGCCACAACACCGCTATGAACCCTCGGTTAGAGCTGCTAATGCCTCCTCAAGATTTAGACAAATGGGCAAAAAGTACCCCATATGCCCGCACGGTATAAGGTAATTTCAGGATGACAAATCTAGAGTTCTTTGATAAAGGTTCGCTTTTAGGTCGATGGTAGGTCAACAGTAAGACTCCTATTCGAAGATATGTATATATTTCATGATACCAAGGGTCGCCAGGACCAACGATTTCACACACATATTCTGATTCTAGTACCTCGAATGTGGGAACGAGAATCTGCTCGATCAGAAATTCATATTTTGGTACATTATAAGGGATGTCTAATAGAGACCCAATTGTAGCCATGGCATCAGCTGCTCTGTTGTTGGTTCTTGGAATCTGCTCAAATGTTATGTCGATGAAGGATTCTTTTAGAGTCTCCACCAATTTTTTGTATGGGGTTAGCTTGTCATCCTTTGTTGATATTCATTATTGACCTGATTTATGATCAACTGTGAGTCGCCGTAGACCTTGAGAGCTATGATATTCCACTACACTACTATCCTAAGACCTATAGTCAAAGCCTCATATTCCGCTATGTTGTTAGTGCAAGGAAATGCTAGTTTGTATGATCTTGGTATGCAGTCCCCCTGTGGGGTGATGAAGAAGACACCAGCTCCTGATCCATGTTGTGTATATGACCCATCGAAATATAGTTTCCAGTGCTCAGCAATGTTGAGATTAAAAATAGTCTCATCTGGAAACTCTGAGATAAGGGGATTCTTAGAATACATAGGTGCTTCTGCTAATTGGTCTGCAATAACTTGACCCTTGATGGCTTTTCTCTCAACATACTCGATATCATATTCTGATAATATCATGACCCATTTTTCCATTCTGCTAGTTAACATTGTCTTTGATAAGAGATATTTAAGGGGATCAATTTTAGCGATGAGCTTTATCTTGTGTGCCAACATATAATGTCTGAATTTTTGGGATGCAAACACTACTGCAAGGCAGGCTTTCTCGATGAACGAGTAATTTAGCTCATGACCGACCATTGTCCTGCTGATATAGTAGATGGCCCTTTCTGTTCCATTTTCATCATGCTGAGCAAGAAGAGCTCATAGGGTTGCTGCTATTGCTGACACATATAAGATCAATGGCTTTCTCGGGATAGGTGGCATTAACACTGGAGGTGTCAGTAAATATTCCTTTATTTTATTGAATGCCTCTTCACATTTTGTAGCCCATTTGTATGTTACCCCCTTGTGGAGTAGGTGTGAATACAGATTCTGCTTGTCTACTAGTTGTGCTATGAACCTTCTAATGGATTGGAGCCTGCCTTGGAGGCCTCTTAGTTGTTTTAAGTTCCTTGGTGCTTCCATCTCAAGGATTGCTTTGACTTTTGCTGGATCCACCTCAATACCCCTCATGGAGACTATGTATCCTAGTAATTTGCCTGATTGCATGCCAAAGACGCACTTCTTGGGATTTAGTCTGACCTTGTATTCCTCTAATCTGTCAAAGATAGCACTTAGGGTTGATATATGATCTTGTCTTTTTCTTGACTTTGCTAGGATGTCATCGACATAGTCTTCAACTGTTTTGTGAATCATATCATGAAATATCGTCATGGCCCCTTTGATAGGTTGCTCCTACATCTTTTAGGTCGAATGGCATCATGTTCCGTGAGTAGGCTCCTGGCGGACAAAGTGAAAGTCAGCCTTGTTGGTCTTCTTTTCTATCATGATCCGCTATATCCTAAAATCATTCATTAATGATAGCATCTCGTGCCCCACCGTCATGTACACTATCATCATATCAATATTGGGAAGTGAAAGTCATCCTTCCTTTGGGACAGCTTTGTTCAAATCTCCAACCGCAGACTCGACAGTCTGGCCGGTTTCTTGGACACCTGCAACAAAATTTGATACCCATTTTGCATAATCACTGGTCGGATAAATCCTGCATCTAGTAGCTTTTTGAGCTCCATTTTGACTAACAAAGCTATTTGAGGATGCATTTTCATGGGTCATTCGACAGGTTTTGTATCCGATACACCGCTAGGTGGTGGTGGGACTACAAGATTTGGATCAAAGTCCTCGCATATCTTCGTATAACCCATGCAAATTTATTTGCCTTTCCCTAGGAATGTCGCCATGAGTTCTTGCTCTTCTGATAATAATGATTCTGCATAGAATGTTATATGCGGGATCTCCTCTGTTCCTAGGTTGATTGGGTTGCATTTTTTGACCAAGACTGCTGACTTCTCTTGATGAATAGCTCTTAGGGGAAGATTGAATCCTTCATCCTCAGGTGCCTTAGAGAGGTTTTCACCATTGGATACATCCTTTATTTTTACTATTTTCTTGTCAGAGAGTGCCATGGTGTGGTTTTCACTCAAGGACTTGGATATGATTCTTAGTTTCACTTTTATGCATCAAGGATTCAATCGTTTCCTCACATAAGAGATGCAGGTGTGTCTAACTCCATTATGAATCCTCCTAAAGTGGTCTCCCTGTCCCAGCCTGTTCATCCCCAACCTGCACTGTGGAAGTCCTACTCTGGTCTGATGACCTCAGGAACCCGGTCCCTCTGGGCTCATTCACTGCCAGGGATCAATGAACCCCAAGATCTTGACCATTCTCCATGCCCAAAGTGAGACCCGTTTGGGTCTGCCATGAAGACAAGGGCCTCAATAACCAAGGGCCGAGTGTTCTGCCATCAAGGAAGTCAAAGGAGTGCTGCATGCCCATCTCGCGGTGGCCAGGGAGGCGCACTGTGCCTAGGACCCGCCAGAGGAGAAACATTGGCGGCTCTAACCTGGAGGACTTCAGCCATGTATGTATTATTCTCGAGGGTACATCCAAGACCAAGATTTGTTATATGGTCGCTGCCTGCATGATTGGTATTAAGAGCCCATTGTCATTTTGTCCCAGTCTCTGATTTCGGTCATAGCCCATCGCAAGCATCATGTGTAGGCCTCTGCTTCTTTCATCCATTGGTAATTCAAGTGTCGTTCTTTCATCTCGATACAACATGTTTGATGGATCTGCTTCTATTACCTCATGGCCAAGGTCTCCCCACCTTGTGAATTCAGGATAATTTTGAGGATAGGTTTGTGATGAGGGAGCTTGATTTTCTTGTGGGCGTCCTCGTGATCTTGGAGATTGTGGTAACTCTCCTATCACAAAAGCATTGTTAGGCAACTTATAACTTCCACAACTGTCCTCTTGGATGATGAGCTTGATATCGGATATGGTGGGAATGGCGGGTGTCTCTGTCGCAGAAGTGGACATGAGAGTGACGGGATCAATGTACGTTGTGGATGGGACCTCATCATTTTTTGGCACTTGGGGGATTTTGTAATATTTGGCTTCCAGGTTCTTGCAGTATGAAAATGGCTCAGGATCTCCATGGATAGTGACCTCTTGTCCATTATGTGTAAATTTTACACATTGGTGGAAGGTTGATGCTACGGCTTTCATTGCATGGATCCATGGGCGTCCCAGGAGAATGTTGTATGGTAAGTCGAGGTCCAGGACCTGACAAGTGGTTTCCATAAGTGTTGGCCCTACTTGGATAGGGAGCTTAATTGTGCCCTATGACACTCTTTCTTGGTCATCATATGCTCTTATTGTTATGCTCTTTCCTTTGTCAATGGAATCTTCTGATATCTTTAACTGCTTGATGAGGCTAAAAGAATAGATGTTCAAACCTGCACCTCCATCCACCAGGACCCTTTTGATTTTACTTTTGTTTACAATGACCTCCAAGTGAAGTGCACGATTGTGAGATGGTTGGGCAGGGAAGTCTTGGTCAGAAAATGTAAGGAGATTAGGTGTTATGATGTTTCTGACCATAGCTTGGAACTGTTCCATGTCGAGGTCTGCGGGGAAGGTAGATGAGGCTAATGCTTCTTCGAGGATCTTTTTATGGGCCGATGATATTTTTAACAACTCCATGATGGAGATGTGTGTTGGCGTTCTTTTGAGCTGGTCTACAACATTGTAGCTATACAGAACGACTCTTGATGTAGGGACTCTATTGGGTTGGGATGACCCTGCAATGGTGACTTTTCTGCCTCTTGTGGTGACTCCACAATCTTTGGCATGGGCCTTTGATGGTGATGACCAGAAGTTTCATCAGGTTGGCAACAACCGCTTACATGGCTACGATTTACACCGCTTCTCTTTATCCTTGTTATCTCTTTGCTGCCATTTGGCATCGGATTCGTGTAGATTTTAAGGTCCTGATTCCCAGTAGGTGCTTCCACATTTATGATTCTTTTGTCGATGAGATCTTGAATGATGTTCTTGAGTCTCATACAATTATTTGTGGTGTGGCCTTTGATTTTGTGGAATTCACACAGTTGATTCTCATTGTACCAAGGAGGTTTGACATCAGGTTCTTGATAATTTTCAAATGTAGGAGCTTGAATGAGTTTTTCATCGATTAGCCTTTTCATGATGTCCTCAAGTGGTTCTCCCAAAGTAGTGTATTTTCGTTTGGGGTATGTTTTGCGTTGAGGTGGTCCTCTTTGGTCGTTGACGTTATTGATGGTGGGATTATTGTTGGGTTGATATGTTGTGTGATGAGTGTTTTGGCGTTGTGGTTGATTTGCGTATTTTGGCTGGACCACTCACGACCACTTACCCACTTCCACGCTCTCATCATTAGTGATGTTCTTGTTTCGCCTGGCAAGGTTTATCATTGTAATTTGATGGTGGGCGATTGTTTTGTGATTCGTGATATGATGTTGATTTCATGGGTTGGGTTGCAAGGGCTCTTTCGATGCTAAGCGCCTTGGAGATTAGTTGATCATAGGTGGTGATTCCCTGAACCTTGAGGTGGAATGACAAGCGGCTTTCAAGGTTGGTAATGATTGTGCAGACTTGTTGCTCTTTTGGCATGGTCCATTTGCTCCGATTGGCCTTGGATCGCCATCGTTGAAGAAATGAAGCGAAAGATTCATTCTTTCCTTGTTTCAGAGCGTAGAGTTCTTCAAGACTAACATCCATTGTAATGTTACATGCGTAGTTTCTAATGACAAGGCTTCTAATTTCTTCTTCAATGTCTTAATGCCCCATAGTGTTTGGTATAACCATTCTATAAAGCATTCCCTCGCTAAGCTCCTA
Organism: Sequoia sempervirens; assembly: GCA_007258455.2. Classification (NCBI taxonomy): domain Eukaryota; kingdom Viridiplantae; phylum Streptophyta; class Pinopsida; order Cupressales; family Cupressaceae; genus Sequoia; species Sequoia sempervirens. The sequence continues at coordinate 19,438 of VDFB02165465.1, read as the reverse complement.
GGGAATGATCGTGAGCAAGCAAGTATCGCCATATGCAACCTCCATACAATGAACTCCGGAATCGATGTGATCTTCGTGGTTTCCCGTCCCTTGATATTTGTCAAATTTAGGGATCTCAAATCCCTTAGGGAATGGTTTCATGTCTAGGCTCCTATCAAATGGATAGGGACACAAGTTGCTTTGCATTTTGGTTGTTTGTCCTGATTGAAGGTTGAGTACTTGTTGTGAGAGCAACTTGAATTGTGTCATCATATCATTCTGAGGATCAGGGGGTGGGATGAATGTGTTTTGGGGTGTTGCAATCGTGGTTTGGATGGATGAGTTGGTGTGGATGGATGGGTTGGTTTGGTACATTGTTCAATGGTATCGGTCAGGGATGAAATGGTTAGTGTTTCTGCACTTATTTTGGATGAACAATGTTTGTTGTTGCTCTTGTTGTTGTTGCGCTAGGATTTTTGCTTGTTGTTGTACTTGTTGCTATTCTAACAATGCTTGTTGTTCTGCTTGTTGCTGTGCTTGTTGCTGTTCTAACAACGTTTGTTGTTCTGCTTGTTCTTGTTCCCACAACGCTTGTTGTTGGTCTGCCAATTTTGTTGCTTCTTGCTGCTCTTGGTATTGCTTTAGTGCTTGCTGATATGTTTGTATTTGCACTACTTGTGCAAGAAGTTGTGCTTGTTGTGCTGGCGCTTTGAGCTTTCTTGTGCTTGTCATCCTCGTGCTTTGTTGTTGCAATAAAATTGTGCTCGAGAGACCTTTTGTGCTTGTAATGCTTGTGCGGCTTAAGCGGCTCGTTGTTGCCGCTGCTGCACAAAGCTTCGGCTCGTTGCGCTTCTTTGCTGTGCTTGTACGCAGCTTCGTGCGGTTTTAGCATCTGGCGGTTTCGGGAGCCGCCCGCTTCGGTAACAACTTTTGTTTTGCACCTGCTTTCGATACGCCTGAACTGATTATCGATAATGAGCGCAATGTTATTCGACGGCGATGCCATCGTTGATATTTGGCGGGATGGTGTTATTGATGTGGTAAGTGGCATCGTTGATGTGATTGGCCCTTGAGATACCATGTTTTGCAATGTTGTGGGGGTGTTTGATGATGTTGCCATTGCTTGTGTGTTTGTCGTTTGTTGTTGTGATGTCAATAATAAGTTTTGAGCGTTTGGCAAAATGTTTTGATTCATGGTTGGGATAGCGGTTTGTTTGATGCTTGGTAGGGGAGGAAACCCCAAGCCAAGGAGTGATGTGGATGATAATGGTAGTGGTGGGAGAGGTGAAAATGTAAGGGGGGTGAATCCCTGCGAGAGTGTTGTGGTGTTGAAAATGCCCCCTGCTCCGAATATGTCTCCCTCCTCTTGTGAATTCATGATAAGAGGTGTTTGTGGTGCTCCATGAAATGATGTTGATGATAGGTCATAATGTAAATTGAGAGGAACATTTTGGTGTAATGAATTTTCGAGGGTGTTTTGTTCCATTGTGGTGTTTACGTCCAATTTTTGGTTATTCACAAGGGGATGTGATTGAAGTTCATTGAGAAATGTGTTTCCCTTGTTGACATTTGGTTGGGTTGGAGCAATCAATGTTGTGATTTTCAGAATGTTTTGCGTGACGTTTTGGGATGGAGGTGTAGATGAAATGGGGATGGTGGATGAGATTGGTGGAAAATATGTCTCTACTATAGTGGTCACATCAAAATTCAAAGGCAACTTGGCCCCTTGTTTTGCTAGTTCAAGCATGTACAATGAAGGGTTAAGTCTCATCATGATATTGATGATTCTATGGTTGTCTGGATTTTGGAGCATTTCAGCTATTTCTTCATGAGACATTCCAAAGGTGAGGTCCTCTCCTTGATTTTCTTCTTGTGGGTTTTGTGATGATGAGGGGACCAATGGATTGCTTGATTCTGCAAGATTCATTTCTGTGTTTGTTTGGCTAAGGTTACTTGAAGCGGGAGTTTCTTTGTGGGCTTCCATACTCTTCTTGTATTGAGATCTTGTTTGAACCATAAGACAAGGATCAATCTTCGAGAATATGGGAGATGAATCTCTTGATTCTTTTGATTAATCTTTATTTTATGTCCCAAAGTGAAAGTTTTAGGATGCCTTTTAGGATCAAATGTGATGATGATAAGATGGTGATGTTTAAAGATGGATGTTATGGATGTTTTGACTTTTGATAAATCTTGAATGAAATGCTAGGACTTTGGATTTTTGATTGGTTTGATTTTTTTTGGATTTTGAGATTTTGTCCTTGATCTTGCTTTGGATTTTGATTTTTGATTTTGAACGAAAAGACCCTAAGATGTTTGATAATGATCTAAAGGATAGTTGTGTTCAAAGGATGATGATTTGGATATGTGTGAGGAGAAGGATGCATCTACCCACACCTACCCAAACAAAATGATTGTTTCACTAAGTATATGGAGAAGGATTCATCTACATACACTAAGACAAGATGATTTGGATGACTTTGACTAAGGATATGCAAAAGGATGCATTTACACATTCCTAACCAAAGGTGTTTTGATAAATGTTTTCAAGGACTTGGTCTCAATTATTTTGGTGTTTGCTTGATTTTGTCATAAAGCCTAGCACTTCAAGGATGATTTCAAGGTTTTTCAAAAGATGATTTGTGAGATGGATTTTGATGTTTTGAAAGATGGATGAAGGAGGTTTGATTTGTTTTGATCCCTAGATGAACCTAAAAATACCACTTTGTATTTTCCAAGACCTAGGTATTGAAGAGCATGCATATGCTTCCTAAAGACCTTTGTAACCAAGGAATGTTTTAAACATTTTGGATTTCCCATCAATGATTTGTGCTTTTGGGATTTGGAGTCTTCAACACACATGAAACTTCATTTTGCTTAGTCTTTGCTTAATGGATTTATTTTACCAAAAACACTCTCTTTGGTTAAAGTTTCAAACTAAGATGTACCAATGTCTTAATTTCCTTAAACCCCACAAGATATTTTATGTGGAAATTCAATGAACTTAAGGCAAGGGTTTTCCTATTGTTTACTCAAAAAGACAAATTGAGGTATAATCCAATGCTTAGGAACCTCTAAGGACGTGAATCCCAAGGGAAAGCAATAGCATATGGATTGAGTCAATGATATTTGTCTTTAAGAGGGTTTGAAATTTTGAGAAATCATGTTGAATGTTTGTTTGTAAAATGTTTTCGAATACACACCGTGTTTTCAAACAAAAGAATAATTACAAGCCCCATATGTAAGACAATATTTGTTATCTCCCACTTGACAAGTCCAGAAGCCACACCACCCCTAGCGGATGCTGATGCTTGACCCCACATACCCACCTGCTCCTTAACGGGCCAATCGGGCAGCCAAGCATCAACACCCATGAAACTCCTATGCATGGCATGCTTTTCTCTCATCTCTACTAGAAGACCGTGTGGGTGGCTTGAATGACCTGCTCTTGCACCAACAAATAGATTGTAAGATTTTGAAAATTTAGCACATGGGTTCTAGTAAGGACTTTCCGCTCGTGGAGATTGACCCATACCGCAAGAGTCCCCTTTCGATCCATCTGTCGGAGCCAACCACAAGGATTATGGCGCTTTGAACCAAAACCCTCATTTATATCCCAAATTTAGAATACTCTGGCTTAGAGTGTTACCGGTTGAGTCACGCTTTGGGTGAGTACTTTTTCCAAGTGTGCCCCTCTTAAGATAAACAAAGCGAAAGCAAAGACAATAATCCATAACCTGATCGATCTTTGATGGCACAAAGAAAGAGAATCTACGCGAAAATGCCCCTACTCACATGCAATAAGATAAACACTTTAAGCCCAAATCGAAGTGTTTCAAAGCAATAAAATGTATTTTGAGTGTTTCTCTTGCACCCTAGATCGCACGAAGCGCAAGGGGAGAGGATACGCACTCAAAAGAAAAAATCACACAATTCAAACACTTGTTCATTTTATACCCTTCAAAGCAATTGTGAATTTGTTTTAAGCACCAAATGAAATATGAAGATTGTTTGTTCAATTTTTAACCCAAAACGAACTCTAGTAAGTTTGTCCTAAGATTCGTTTTAAGCCCTTTGCAATGAAAATCAAATTGTTCGTTTTAGACCCAAATGAAAATTAGTGTTCTAAAACGAAAAGAAAAACAATTTCGTGAAGTAGTGTTGATAAACACTTAAAGTGTTAAAAAACACATTGTGTTTTAAAAAAAAAAAAACATTCTCCTCACATTTTCGTTTGATAGCCTTCTCTTTCGCTTTGCACCTTTTTGCATTTGTTTTTCCTTGTACTTTCTTTGTTCGTTTGTACCTTTCACTTGCCCTTGTTCGCTTTTGGTACCTATTTAAACCAAAGACAATTTTATGAAAATTGAGTTTGATTAAATTTGCTTCTCAAGCATTTTAAGTAAAAGCAATTTCAAGTGATAAAACATTAATAAAGATCTTGATTTTCAATAAAAGTAATTATTATTCAAGACAACCAAGAAGAGAAAAAGTCTCCCTTACCAATAATCCACTCTTGCCAAAATTTAAAATGAAATATAAAGAACATTTAATATATTCCTAGATAGTGAGATGTTAGGAATAAATAATCAATTCTTTAAAGTCAGCAAGATCTCAATGAAAAACAGAAAAAAAGAACAATAGACCATTTTATCCCTTCTTCATTATTTCAAAAAGTCTACGATGGATTGTGTCAAAAGAAACAACCAAATGTCTTCGTACCTGCATCAACAATAACGTCAACATAATGCTCAAAATACAAATAAAAATAAGCTATGTGGATTCCTAAGATTAAGCTTTTCAATGTGGGACACATTCAACTACCCTGCGGTTTTGTAAACTTTAAGGTGGTCTATTGGCAGATGTAAGGTCAGAGCTTTTGACAGGAAAATGTGGCAGCATAGATAAGGCGTGAGAACTGTTCGACAGAAAGCCTTAAAGAATGTGGTTGCAGAACATGCATGTAGAATTGTTGAAAAGGCTTTAGAAACTTTCAAACTAACGCAATTGGCAACAGACATTTGTTACCGAATATCACAACAGCCCGAGACATTTAACTCTACCTTATATATCTGACCTGTACTTTCCTCTTAATGCTGCATAATCATTTTAGACTTATTGCTATGACTTCGGTAGTTTGAAATTGTATTAAATCCACCCCCAGATTACTCTAACTTTTGACCAAACACTTACTGTTGCAGAGAAGGTATGAACATTGATCCTATATGCTAATAACATTGATGGGCATTAGGTGAGGTGCGTGGAATTTTGAACCTGCGAAGCATGCAAGAGGCAAAGGCAATGTATTAGAGACACGCAAGAGGTAGAGGGATTCATTATATGCGCTGTATTTGTCAGGCAAGGATAGATGTATGAGGACGGCTTGCTGTCTGTTGACTTGCGTGTGGGAATGACCTGCTAGAAATGTCATGGTGTGATGGGTCCCATCAACGAGCTTCCCCCAGAGGAGTTTGACCATACCATGAGCATCAATCTGTGTGAGGCCGTATTGGTCATTAAATATGTCGCCTGTGTGATGAAGCAAGCCAAAATCTTCAGATTTGGAAAGCAATTTGTTAGTATCATTAAACCTTACGCATTTTTAATCTAAATAGACTGGCTTGAGATTTTAATTGAAGGAAACCCAATCGCCAATGCTTGGATTACCAGTCTTGTGAGTGTGCAAAGATTGTATTTAACGGTGTACAGCATATAAAAAAACTAATGACAGTAAAAATAGTGCATGTGAAATCTGCGCGACTACCTTTTCAAGGAGATGCCTGTGTGTTGAGTGAAGTCCATTTGAAAATAGACTATACCTTTACGATCACCTTTAATGCAGAAAAGGACACTGCATAACGCTTTGAAGTTTTTTTTTTTTTTTTTGCTTTTACCAATCATTTCTGAATGGCCATTTGACATGAAAGGAATAGAGCGCGGGTGAAGTGGAGGAGCAACGCAAAATATAGAAGGCAATGCCAAGAGGGGCGAAAACAAGAACTATCTTTACCGGCTAGAACTAGATTAACTTCACCTAGCGCTAGCTTCTGCCCCAGCGACCTTTGCCTCTGGGCCCCTATGATTTCCTCCTACTGCCATTAGTCAGTAAACGAATCAGTTCTTTGGAAATGAGTTGGGAATGATACCAGAGATTATACCATTAACTCCTATGAATGCCACAATGCAAATCTTTATACAAGATGATGAAAATCTAAAATAACCTCAGAATAAAGAAATGCATGCGTACAACCAAAGATTTTCACCTAATCCAGAGTAAAATAGAGAATGTTAGGGGAGATATTCGAAGGAGATAATAGAAAAACAAACCAAAATAACATTCTATGGAACCAATATTTAGACAAGGGACGTCATGCAAGATATTGAAAACTGCTCCAAATGCTATCTCCGTAAAACTTTTCTATCTGCAATTATTACTATCATGGGGATTGGCAGTTTTCTTACACAACAACTCGGTCATTATAGATTGCTTGCTGGTGTAACAGCTAACAATGAACATTCTTTCCTGTGTCAATATCTTGGATGAAAAGTGTTGAACATTTCATCACTGCTATCCATAGTCTTGTTGATTAAAATTGGGCTGAGCAATGAAACTCAACAAAGAAAATTTGTGAAAATAATATCAGAAATCCACAAGAGAGGACATAGAACACAGAACTTAGTACGCCTCAAAGCATGATATAATGAATCAGCTGTAAATTCCAAAATGACAGATATTCCACGTAAGAAGACAAACAATAAAAAGATCAAGCTTCAGATCTTAATAGTCAATAACCATCACACAGTTCAGAAAGACTTTAAACCAGTTAAACATTCCAATAAGTCAGTTATAAATCCTAGCCCTCCCAGCACCATTATGTAGACCCTAAATCTGCATTTTGCTCAAAAACAAACAAGCATGAGTATTGTTAGTTAAATCAAGCAAATCAGATGTAGAATCCCTATGAAATAATGGCTCATGTTATCTATGCAAACAAAGTAAGTTATCAACATAAGCTAAGTGAAAGCATGAGAAAAACAAGAGTCAAATTCTATCCCATAGTGGATTGGTGTCACATGTGCTAGTGACCCTTTCCCAATCCTTGATTAATAAGCTTAGATGATGATGATGCAATGAAAATGATGAGCAAAATTAGTTCTCAAGGAGAGTAACTTTGCATATGCTTTTGGATAAAATTGTGGAGATGATGGTGAAGGATTTCATAAGATGAAGCTCTATTTTATAGATTTTCTCAAATGCTAAGTGTTGAAAATGGACCAATGTGGGACTAAGATCAGCCAATAAGATAAGGCCACTCTAATAAGTGGTATCAATAATGTCAGTGATTTGGGAAGAGTTCCCATGAGAGGAGAATTTGAATCAAATTACAACAAATGCTGATTTGATTTCTGAAGGGACACATGTAAGAGGCATGTAAGGCCTCATAAATGCTCTATTGAGTGTACATGTCCACTTGGGGGGAGATTCAAACTTGGAGAATATTCTCCCTTTATGCCAAGTTGAAAATAAAGATTTTGATAAATCAATTAAATGTAATTTCATGTGCAAGTGGCCAAATCTAGAGAATGCAAGTGGGATGAGATTAGTATTTAATCAGGGTTAATTAGCTAGGATGATGATTAGGATGAGTTTGACCTCTTTGACTTGATTTAGGGATTTAAATCAAATAAAAGGGAGATGAATGATGATTTGAGATTTAATTAAATAAATGATTGATTTATTTAATCAAAGAGATGATGATAGGATCAAGTTTGATTTATTTGATTTAAGTTGATGAATTTACCCTGATGAATGGATGAGTGTGATTTTGATCAAATGCATAATGCTAATTTTAAACAACGACACTAAAAAAAGGAAAAAGGGCAGGGAGGAGAAGGAGTTCTTGGATCTGAAACTAATAGTGAACAGTGATCATGGAGGACTGTGTTGCGAACAACTTTCCCAAAACTAAATTTCACTTAACCAAATTGCCTCACAATATCATGAAATTAGTGCAAGCTTCTAAGGACTACAGACATTCAACTATCTATTCACTATAAGGCTGAATAAAGATAGAAATTTAGAGTAGTTTATCACGCCCAACTGTTTATATAGCGTTTATCATCAACAAACACCAAAAAGTATGGACAAGGAAAGTTGCCAGCACACAACAGAATTCTTCAAAACCAATGCACAACATAACTAATCTATTAAAACAAGCTAGAAGATACAGAACAACAAAGTAAATCTACTCAAATTAACTAAATATGGGAGAAGAACCATGTAACATGCAACTAAAACTAAAGAATTCACCAAAAGCATGAACTTCTATTAAAATTTTAGTAGCATGTCATTACAACAACTCAACTCTCCCTTGAAAATGAGAGGAGACCCCCTATTTATAGTGTCAAAAAAGTAAAATGAATGGCCAAGATTGATTTTCATTATGTGGCCAAGGTTCACTAAAAAAATAGGGTTTCACCTACCCCCAAATATATTACAATTTAAAATTAAATTCTTGTCTTTTCCCTATTTTGTCTTTTGTGGCAGCATTGTAGCTCTTTTTGTCTTTTGTTGATTTCCTTTTGTTGTAGCTACATTGTGAAGAATTCATCATCAATCACAGGAATTCCTTCATTTCTCTTTATGGTGGCATACTCCACAAACTTAACAATCAATGCCCAAAGCTTATCCTATTCCAATATATCTAATTGGATCACATGAAAGTTGAATCTCCTTAATTTGCTCGTGATGGTATCCTAGTCCTTGTCAAATTTCTGCATACTATTAATCACCTGCTCAGACTGAGTGAAGGTTTGAGCAAAAAATCACATGAAATCCGACGTCATTACATCTATAGTTCTATTCTCCATCTTCCTATGGAAATATGGCCTCAACTTCTCTACGTCTAGCTCATTGGCGGGCACATCAAGATTTGTTATTAGCTTTATGTATTCGTTGCAAATGACACAGACTTCCTTGATCCAATCAACTTCAATATCTACTTCATGGAGAACTTGTTCCAACACATCCTTTCTATGGTCTAGGCCCAGCTTCCATGTTTCTATGAGCTGATGGTCATCCTTTACAAGATCAAATTCCTTTTCCCAGGATCCATCAGGCACCTTGAGGATGACCTCAAGTTTGGGGTACGTGATCCTATATAGCTCGGGGAAGTCAGTGCAGAACTTCCTTATTCTCTCAAGCACTCTCTACAACTCCAAGAATTTGTTGGATGTCCTACCATGCGGTCGATGCCCATATTGTCATTGTAGATGACCTACCTGAACCAATCCCCCATGGCTTTTGTCCAATTATTTCTCTTCTCAAGCTGATCAATATGGTCCTTAGACAATAATTGTGGTGGCACCAAGGATGTGGTGGGAAGCTCTTCCACTGATGACCATTGCTAAATATAGGATGTCAAATCAGCCACTTGTGCTTTTAGTTCCTCCTTTGAAATATTATCCTTGTGCATCTAATGCACGATGGTGGCAACAGACCCCTGGAGGTGATCAATTTTCTGCTCTCGTGTCACTGTCCCTAGGTCAAGGGTGGAAATGTTATAACTTACCCCTTCTTCATTCACCACTGGGTTGGCTATTTTCACTTTTCTAGATCCAGAGGTGTCCATTGTCTACTGAGATATGACCTTAGGTTTCCTCTCTTTCTTTGTGCTTATTTGGGCTCGGGCCAAGATGGCCTCCAGCCTTTCCCTTTGATCCTTTGAGCTTGGGGTTTTCTTTTCCAATTGTTTCTCAAGCCACTCAGGCATCTAAGACTCTTGCTTTGGTGATTCATGACCTCCTTCCTCCTCGTGGGTGTCTCAGATTTCCATTACCTTATCACTAGAGCTTCTTGTTCTTTCCTTCCTTCCTCCTCATCAGAATCTTGAATAAACACCATTTCCTTCTTTGGGGACTTAGAGGCTATATGCTCTTTGGGGATTTCTTCCCCTTCATTAGTTTTCTTTTCTTCTTCTTCATCATGTTCATGCCCCTAAGGTTTTTCTGTTCCTAGGATTTTGTGTGTTTCATCCCCCTCTCAGGGTTTGTCTTCTTCTTTCTTTTCCTCTTCCTTGCACTGGGGTGGCATCTTTTCATCATGCTCGAGGTTCTCTTCTTGCTCCTTCGAGAGAGGCTTTTCTTCATCATGCTTGGGGCTTTTATCATGTTCCCCAGTTGGAGGTTCAGTATCTTCCTCCATTTCCTCTTCTTCATTCTTTTCTTCCTCAGAAGGTTTCTTTTCTACCTCCTCTTTGAAATCTTTGAGTTGTCAGGCCAACTCCTCCTCAAGGTCTAGATTGAATGTTTCCACGATGTACTTGGCACAAGGATCTTCAGTATCTTCCTCTGATGATTTTGTTTCTTCCTTTTGTGCACCACCTTGTCAATCGTTAGATGCTGGTACTTAGGGTGCTCGTGGTAATCATCTTCTTCCTCTTCTATCTCTTTTGTAGCTTCTCTTTCTCGTCTCTCCAAATCTTCTGATATTTCCATGATGGCTTTCATCTCTAGTGGTCCAGTTGGAGGGGCATGGGTAGGAAGGCTTGCATCAATTTGTGCCAAGGAAGCTTGTATTGTTGGGTTCATCAACACCCTAGAAAGCTTTATGTGAATGTTTTGCATATGGCAAGAGAAGGCCTCCAGGAGTGTGAGAGAGGGCATTAGCATGGTGGTCGTAGCTAGCATAAGCAATTTTGTTGGAGACATCGAAGTAGAAGAAAATGGGGAGGTTTTGGATGAGGAGGAATCAATAGTTACAACCTACATGGTGGGTGGAGAAGAGGAAAGGTGGAATAAGATTCCCACCACAGGTGGAGAAGTAGCAACCATCGCTTGAGAGGTACGTGGAGGGGCAACAGTAGAAGCAACAATAGTATTAGAGGCAATAGGTGGAGATTGTGGTTGCTCAGCCTCTCATTCCTCTCCCTCATGGATTGGATCTTCCTAAATGGTAGGCATCTCTATGAAACTACCTGATCTCTTATGTTTCTTGGAAGGTTCACCTTATGAATCCCTTTCTCTCATACACTTTAGGGTTGGGTTGTTGCTCAGCGACTTCTTTTCTTTTTCTTGACCTGGTGGCTGGAGGAGATGTTGAAATCTCTCTCGTTGGAGCAACAATAGAAGAAGCACTTTTAGTTTCACTTGTCGGCTCATTCTCGAGCTCTCCATATGTTAGGGTGACTCGTTGCTTGAACTGGGAAATTTTCCCATCAATCCACTGTTAGGGTTAGAAAGGCAGGTATCTAACACTTAAATGAAAATTTAATTAATAAACAGAGAAATTAAAACACACAAAATAAATTATAACACAGAGAATTTAATGTGGTTCACCCAATCTGGGCTACATCCACCAAACCATAGCCATCCAATGATTTTATTATCCAGTGAAAACACCTATTACAATCTTGCAAATAATCATGTTTTTCATCATGCTATAACCCCCATCTGAACTCCTTTTTAACAAGCTTAGAAGCTTCTAGATTCGGGTTCTACAAAATTAGTTTTTTTTTCTTTTTTCGTTGATTTTTCCCTTTTTCGGTGATGACACAAAGTAGGAAGAAAATTTTCTCGGGGCTATCACCTCGAACCCCCGCCCGAGGCCCGACCCGACCCCCAAACCTCAAAGAAGCATGTTGGGGTGTATAATATACCATGTATTATAAAATATAGCATGATCAACAACATACCAAACAATCTCCCACTTGAGATTGATCAGACCACACCAACACAATCACTGAGACCGATCTTTGGACGACATCATGTAATTACAACTCCACTAGAAATCAACACCTTGGACCTTGCAATTCCCTTTTACTTAAATTCAACCTTGAAGGCCAACCGAAGCCAAAGAGGAGCTCAGCTTCTCCCTTGTCACCACCTTCATAAACATATCCATTGTACTATCATCTTTATGTATCTTGTCCAGCCTTGGACTCTGTCCATCCTCCAACACCGACAAAGAAAATGATATCTCAACTATATGTGTTTTGTTTGAATGCAAGGTAGAATTCTTTGCAAGATGTAGACTCTGGCTGTCTGTAAACAAGTAATTTTCTGCCTGTTGTTTTCTCAACTCTTCTGTGAGAAGTTGCAACCATATCATCTCCTTTTTCACCTTTGTTGTAGCAACATACTCTACCTCTGTGGTGGATAAAGCAACCACCTTTTGCAACTGAGAAATCCAACCCATTGCTATCCCACCAACTATAAATACATAACCTATGGTACTCTGCCTGGTATTAATATCCCCTACCAAATCTGAGTCAACATAGCCTTTTAAATCAGTATTAGAGCCCCGAAAACATAAATATTTATTGGATGTACCTAAGTGCAATTTTAGAATCCATTAAACTTCATGTTCGGCATATGGTAATACATTAAACCCGCCCATAGTCAAGCATATACCTTGGACATTTTTTCTTCCTCCTTGTGTCTTTAGACACCCTATCCCTTAGCTCAATTTAATACGACTAGCAGCAGGTAATGATACTTTTGCATTCTCCATAAGGAAATCTCAAACACCTTTCGATATAATTAGTTCGAGATAAAAACAATTTCTATTTTCCTATCTCTACAAATTCTCATACCAAGTATTTGTTTTGCTGCCCCCCAAATCCTTCATAGCAAAAGAGTTTGCTAACTGTTGTTTTAGCTCACTTATGTGATCCATGTTAGACCTCGCTACAAGCATGTCATCAACATATAAACAAAAAATAATGTCGCTATTATCCAATCTCTTAAATAAATACAATGGTCTTAATTAAACCCCATCAGAGTCTTGCTCGTATATAAACCATCAAATTTCAAGTACCATTTCAGGTGCTTGCTTCAAGCCATATAAACTTTTATTCAACTTACACTAGTTTCTCCTTACCTTGACCTAAAAATCCTTTTGTGGTTGTTCCGTAGACACACATAAATTGTCCTAGTTTGGTAAAATTTTATTATTCAATATTGCTCTTTTATTCTTAATAATTAAATAACTTTTTAATTATTTAATTATTTTCTAAAGTCATAATTCTTCTGTTAATTAAATAATTGTTTATTTAATTAATTCATTTTATCTTTATTCTCCTTTGATTAATTAAATAAATTTTATTTATTTAATTACGCCGCTAATTAAGTTCCTCTTTTTAAAATTAAATAGATTCTAACTTATTTAATTTTGTTCATTTTCCATCATAATTAAACAATTATTTTAATTATTTAATTATTCATTAGTCTTTTCTCTCATTAAAATTAAATAAACTTGATTTATTTAATTTAGTCAATTCTCTTGAATTTTTAATTAAATCATTATTTAATTCAAAATAATTCTTTTCTCACATTCCTCCATAATTAAATAATATCTCTATTATTTAATTATTTATCGGGTCAATTCGAGTAACAATTTAATATTTAATTCTCCAACCTCTTGTCAAGATGTCATTTTATCTTCCAAATTTATTTCATCTTTTGGATATCCTATTTAATTTTGACTTTACTGACCATCTTATAATTCAATCTTGGCCCTTCATCCTTATCATTTGCCCTAATTTTGACCTAACCCTAATTCTTATTGCAACATTCAATCTTGATCATTGATTCTAGGGTTTTTTGTCATCTTCTCATCCTAGCCACACATTCAAAATTGTAGTTTTTATAAAATGGCAATTTTGTTCTCATTTTGTCCCTCTCTGGCTCTTTCTTTCTCTCATCTCTCTCTCTCTCTCTCTCTCTCTCCATCTCATGCTCATTCTGTCAATTTAGGTTATGATCATTGTCATTTGCAATCATTGTCATTTTAGTCTATTGTCAAGTCATTTCTTTTAATAAAATCCTTCAAAACTTTCTTTAGTCTTGTCATTTGTCATAGTTGCTCATACAAATCTGAGGGCATCTATATTTACTGCAAGCTAGGAGGTGTAACAAAGGTGAAGCATAGAAGATGAAGATCTAGGGTAATTTTGTTCCTTTTGTTTTCATATTATTTCCTTTGTTACTTCATAGGAATTTTATTGTTATTGTGCTAACCCCTTTAACAAATCAGATTTTTCCTTGATTACATTGGTGAACCTGACATATTTTAACACATTTTGAGAAATCTTGGAGTTGGGTTTCTTTTTGTTGCAGGTTTTGTTTGATTTTTGTTGCAGGTTTGACATCATTGTGGACAAAACCCTAGTTTCCAAAGATTCGACCATAACTTTCAAACGGCTACGTATTTCTTCACAAAAAAAAATTTTCAAATTGACGACAATGTTTAGAGATTTCATTCCAAAAATCAGATTTTTTGGGGCCGATTTGAAGTTTTAATAATTTATTTTCTGTTTTTCATAAAAAAATTAATTTCGCGAGCAAATAATTGAATTTTTTAGATCTTTTTACATTTCTGGAAAGCTCTTCAAATTTTGATAGGGGTCTACTCTTTAGTTTTTAAATTTTTATGTGAAATTATTAGTCAAAAAATAGAGTTTTTGAAATTAGGGTTTAAAACAAATTTGCTTAGATCTCACTCATGGTTACCGATCTGATCACAAAATATTTTTTGCAGATTTGGAATGACAGAATACAACTTCAGGAAAAAACTCAGAATTTTTGGAGCTATTTTGTATTTTTTATAAAAATTTTATGATTTTTAATAAAAAATTAATATTGGGCGCAAAATAGCGAATTTTTCTGACTTCTTTATATTTCTGGAAAGCTCTCCGAAAAATAATATCAGTCTATTCTTTGATTTTGTATTTTTCAGATCAATAATGTCTTCAAATAATCAAATCTAATTCAGCTATGTGAAAAATATGTATCTGAAATTGCAATTTTCTAATGAGTTTATTTTTTTTTCATGGCTGCATTATGATATTATTTCTTTTGATTTTGTAGGGTGATCATAAGGAGTTTTAGTGCCAGAAATATCATTCATACACAACAAATTGGAAAGCAAATAATCAGGTGCACATATCCCATCTTCCATTTCTTAATCTTGTTTGTCACACATTTCAATTTGGGGCATAAAATTAATCCTTGTTTGCAAACACATTTGGATTTGGGCTCTTAAAAATGAATTTTGTCTTCAATCACATATCAAAATTGGGTCTAAAATTAACCATTGTCTTCCTACACATTTGAATTGGGGTTAAAAAGAACACGTGCTTCTATTGTTTGCATACAAACATTTCATTTCTAAGGGAAATTAATCGTTGTGAGTGTGAATCAAGTGCGTGTGTGATCACAAACACCTCACTTGATTTGCTTTTGTCAAACCCTTCATAGGAGGCCTGCTAGGGGATTTCATCACCCCTAGGGACGACCTCAATCTAAGTGTGAATCGAAAGACACACTTGTTTGGAAGTTAAAATCTTGTCACTCTTGGCTAAGCCCCAAAGAACTTTATACCTTTGGGAAGTGAAAGTGAAGGGTGGGTTACTCCTTTCTCTCGGCTGTGTGGCAGGATTTTTCTTTCAAATTCTTCCTTAGTCAACCTTGTGCAATCTAGCTAGAGACCTAATTGGCCATACCCCACTTGACTAGTCATAGGGCTTGTTGTTGTGTATTCAAGTGCTTGATTAATCATAACATTTAATCTTGGAAGACAAACTTATCATTGTGCTTGGTGTGTGTGTTTATGCATTTACATGTAAAACCTTGTGTTTGATATTGCCCAAGTCAAACTTCCAATAAACACTTGCCACATTGTCCAAGTCATCTAATCTTGTTATTCCACATCATATCCTAATCATAGTCATTTCTTTCATCTAATCAACATCATTTTGCACCATGACAACATTTGAAGACATAGCACTAGAGCTTATTCACATGCTTCATAAAGCTCAAACAAATCAAACACCTTTAGACCAACAAATCATTCAAAGCGCCCATAACGTTATCCAAAAACTTCAAACCAACCAATCACCACAAATGCAACAACTCATAGCACAAATCCAATACCTCATGGCCAATTGTCAAGTTCAACAAGCGCATTATCAAGTCCAATCACCACATCAACACATTTCACATCAACCTAATATGTCACCTATATCATCATATCAACCTCATCCATCCACATATCAAGTTTCCCCTTTGTCAACCTATCACAACTCTTCTAATTTCAACTCTTATCCACATCAATCAACCTTTCAACAGTCATTATCATATTCAACCCCTCCATCATCATCACAACAACAAATCATATCACAAGTCCAAACACCATTCCAACCACAAGACATTCAACCCCAATCCTATGTGTCACCTTCATCATCATGCCCACAAAACCCATTTACCTTCCATGTCAATGCCACATCGACATGTCCACCCACATCACAACAACAATGTAGCTTCCCAAGTCCACCTTGGCAACAACATCAAGAGCCTTTAAGTCTTAATGCCACCTTTGACAATGGGAACACCAATCTAGTTCATGCACCCTTACTACCATCCAATCAAATGCATATCCCTAATCCACCATGTCCTAGTCCTAATCCATTGGCATCTCCACCTTCTAACCCATCAAACTCTTCATTACCCCCACCATCATCTAATCCTTCATCAAATCAATGCCTTACATTTAGATATTTAAAACATAAATTGATGGCATTACATAAATCCACCAATCCACCTACAAAGGATGTGACCCAAGGGCTACAAGTAAGGAATCCATTGTTGCCATGTCATTCAACACATATACTTGAACATACAAAAGAGTCCTCAAACGTCATGCCAAGTCCTTCAAGTCAACCATGTCATCCACAACCCCTTGAGCCAAGTCAAGAGTCCCCCCTCATAAGTCCAAGTCAACCTCCATCATGCTCCTATGTTGTTGACCATCTAGAACATGTCAAGTCTCTCCAAGAGTCATACCCTTCTACTTCCATTCAAGCAACCCAAGATGTATGTCAAGAGCCTAATCCTAAGCATGTGGAAACATCAAGCCCTAGTCCCAATCAAGATCAAATCATTGTCATCCAACCTGTCCATAATCTATATCTCTTTTATGATCAAGATGATATCCATAATGATGAAGAGCCTATCCATGAGCAAGATATTCCAAATTCACCTCCACCTAGTCCTATCCATGATTCATCAAAATCCACTTCCCTTGATGAGACATATGCCTCCCAAGCTAGTATAGAAGATCAAACCAATAATGTGGATCTAAATGAACATACTCAAGATCCTTTAAATCCTCCATCATCCACTATCGATCCCATTGCATGTCCTCCATCATATCCACTTGGTCTTTCCAATAAGGAAATCGTGTCTAGTGTTCCACCTACACCTAGTCCCATTGTCCATTGCATACCCCAAGGACACCAATCTCAAGATGTTGGTATTTCCTCCATGCATTCTAAGTCCACTTTCCACCACAAGCCTTATCATATTCCCAAAACATACATGGCCATCCCCTCTCCATCATCCTACAAATGTCAAAAGCATGTGACCATACACCTTCCTCCATCCAATTTACCACCATTACTTCCAACTCCTAATACCCCTCCATCCGCTTTGCCACCATTACTTCCAACACCTAATATTCCAATCTTTCATAAATACCCTAAATATCCTAGTCATGACCAACAAATGCACACATTGTGTAAACATAAAGCTTCCACTCATTCCATCCACCCCATGGGATTCAAAAATAAAAATTTGGATGCCTCTATTTATAAAGTCAAAAATCCTAAGGACCCTCATGCCTTAGGACATCAATACAAAATGTCAAAGCAAAGTACATCTAAAAATTTATATAAGCCCATACCTCCAAAAGAAAAGTCTAAAAACAAAATGGTTTGGGTACCTAAGCAAAAAGAAATCAAGTCGAATGAGACATCCACATCACAAAAATCCCAACCATCCACTTCCATCCAAAATACACATTCCATTCAAAAATTACAAAAATCCCACAAGACAAATAAAAGTCATAAAAATACTAAGTCTATGTGGGTGCCTAAAGCCCTTCATCAACCATCTCCTAAGAAAACATCTCCATTGCTTCCTACACCTCGTCCACATCAAAAGCTTCAATGTTTATCACAATGTGTGCAACCATTGGTCATGATTCCATTCCCACATACCTCTATCTTTCCATCCCCCATCCACTATCCTACATATCTCCCCCACATTCCTATGGTCCATGCTTTTGGCTAAACCTCCTCATTCATCTTTTCCATAAGTCCCATATAATCCTTATCATCTTCCCTACATAATCCGTGTCATAATCCATTATTTTCCTCCATAATACACATCATAATCCATCATATACCTACTCTATCTCAATTTCATGTCATCCCTTACCAACATCTATGGGCATAATGGCATTTGACATGGTCCATGCAATGACATCCATCCCTCGTGGGACTATCACCTTTTATGCAACTAGACGCTTGAGTCCCTCCTAGTCCAAAAGTAAAAAAGTCAAAAATAAAAAAATTCAAAAAAAAGAAAAAAAAGAAAAAAAAAGTAAAGAGAAATCCCTTCGTCCAATGGTGAAAACCTGGTAAACAGGTGCCTTGGATAAGTACCATGATGAAAACCTGGCAAACAGGCATCATGTGTAGTTTGATCTTCTATGTCACTTACACTTGGGGGCACAATGTCTTATCTATCCAACCTATCATTTTTATGTCATATCATTTCCATCCTACCTACCATCTTTAGCCATCATACCTACCTATCATATTAGGTCCACTTATCCACTCTTCTCCTTTTGATCTTGATGAAGATATAGGGGCAAAGTGTTGAAACATGTTTTTTGGGTATCTCTTGACATACCTCATCCTATCTAAACCAATCATATCATTATCCTATTGTCATCAGCTTTGTCACAAAAAATCCTAAGTCTTGTACCTAGAATGGGGCATGTCATTCCTATGCAACATAGTCTTTGGATATCACATCCTTGCTCTCTTATGCATACATCCATTTCATCCATTAATCCCATTTATCTCCTTGCACCTAGACTTGGTTTTCCCCTTGTCATTGGTATCTAGCACAAAGGCTACCCAAATTTTCATCCATTGACACCTCAAAATATGTCAAAAAGCCAAAATCATAAAATGACAAAAAGACAAAACATCATAAACTCAAAAAAAGACAAAAACATCATAAATGTCCCTAAAAAGACCAAAATCATAAAAAGGTCCGTAGAAACACAAAAACATTCAAATCAATGTCATAATCCAAAAATATAGTCAGTTAATGCGTCACCAAATTATGTCATCATTTAACCACGCTGTCTCCGTGCATTTGCTACGAGGCAAGGCTATCAGTCGATGAGTCCCCGAGACATTAGGTCAGTCCTTTTAGGTTGGTCCAAATAAAATCATGGCATTTTTCACAATCGTCACATCAGTCAAATAAGTCAGACAGTCAAAATCAAACACAAGATAGTCATTTGAAACGTCAATGTCAAAATTGGTCAAAATTAGACAGCACAATCCAATCAATCATACAGTCAACATCAGTCAACTTGCCAAAA
>VDFB02165464.1:0-12685 GCA_007258455.2 Sequoia sempervirens | reverse complement strand
ATAGTTGAGATATAGAGTGATGGAGGGAGAGGTGGGTAGAGAGAAGGAGAGAAGAGATAAAGATAAGTAGACAAGGATGGAGATGTAGAGAGAGATGATAGATAGAGAGAAGTAGAGAGGGGAGGGATGGAGGGAGAGGGAAGGAGGAGATAGAGGTGAGTGTGTGTGAGAGGGAGAGAGAGTGAGAGGAGAGAAAATGAGGGGAGAGAGGAAGGGAGAGAGAGAGAAAGATAGTAGAGAGGGAAGGGGGAGAGATAGAGATTAGAGAGGGAAGGAGAGAGTAAGAGAGAAAGAGGGGGGAAGGATAGAGAGAGGTAGAAAGAGGGGAGATAGAGAGAGGTAGAGAGAGTGGTAAGTAGTGGAGGGAGAGGTAGGTAGAGAGGGAAGGAGAGAGGGAGGGATAGGAGGGAGAGAGGGAAGGAGGGAGAGTGAGATGGAGAGAGAGAGTGGTCAGATAGAGAGTAGAGAGGAAAGGAGAGAATGAGAAAGAGAGATAAAGAGAGAGAGGGAGGTTGGAGGGAGGGAGAGGTAGAAAGTGATAGGTGAGATAGAGAGAGGGGAGAGAAAGTGGGATAGAGAGAGTGGCGATTTAGAGAGGAGGGAGTGAGAGGGAAGGAGGGAAAGTCAAAGAGAGAGAGAATGGTGATTTAGAGAGGAGGGAGTGAGAGGTATGGATAGAGATAATGGTGAGATAGAGAGAAGGAGAGAGTGAGAGAGACAAAGAGGGATGGAGAGACAAAGAGAGAGAGAGAGGTAGGTAGAGGAAGGGAGAGGATAGATAGAGAGCAGAGAGGGAAAGAGGTAGGGAAGGAGATATAGGTGAGATAGAGGGATGGAGAGAGAGAGTGATGGAGGGTGAGGTAGGTATAGAGAGGGAAAGAGAGAGAGGAGTGATAGAGAGCAAAGAGGTGAGAGAGGGAGGGAGAGGTAGGGAGGGAGATAGAGGTGTGTGTGTGAGTGAGAGAGAGAGAGTGGTGAGATAGAGAAAAGGAGAAATTGAGATAGAAAGAGGGGGGAGGGAGGCACAATAGGGAGAGAGACTGAGAGGAGAGACAAAAAGAAGGGGAGGGAGGGTGAGGCCAGGAGAGGGAGGGAGAGGAGAGATAGAGAGAATTAGAGAGGGAAGAATGGAGGGAGGGAGATAATGGTTTGTGTGTGAGAGAGAGATAGATAGAGTGGTGAGATAGAGAGTTGAGAGTGAGAGGGAGGGAGAGAGAATTATGAGATAAAGAGGAGAGAGTTAGAGAGAAAGAGAGGGAAGAGAGGGATAGAGAGTGAGAGAGAGATGTAGGTAGAGGGAGGGAGAGGAGAGATAGAGAGTAGAGAGGGAAAAAGGTAGGGAGGGAGACATAGGTGAGATACAGAGTGATGGAGGGAGAGGTAGGTAAATAGAGAGAGAGAGAAAGGGGAGATAAAGATAAGTAGACAGGGAAGGAGATGTAGAGAGATATAGAAGAGATAGAGAGAAGTAGAGAGGGGAGGGAGGGGGCAGATGTAGGGAGGAGATAAAGGGGTGAGAGAGAGAGAGAGGGGAGAGACTCAAAAGGGAGAGAGAGGGAGGGACTGGAGAGATATAGAGTAGAAAGCGAAGGAGAGAGTGAGATAGAAAGATGATACAACTTGCTAACTACTAAAATTTGACCTCCTAATTACTGAAATTTGACATGTTGATTACTAAAATTTGACTAAGTCTAAATTTCTTAAGATCTTCCAAAAACTAGAATTTGCATTATAACTCCTAGAGATCCAAAACCACTCTCAAACATCCTAAAACTATATATGTAATAAATGTCAACTTATACTTAAATGTTTATTTCGTGTATATAGTCTCCCTAGTAGAGAAAGAGAAGAAGAAAAAGTTCATGAAAATTAATTGCAAAATTCATGCTTCACATTTGGTGAGCACCAAAATTGGCGCTCATGAAATGAAGAGTGCCAAAATTATTTGAATTTTTGGCATACCGAGCCTTAGAATCGATCATCCAAGCCATTTAGTGAGTGCCAAATTTTGTGCTCTCCAAATTTGTCACTCGCCAAATGGCCATTTTGGGTAAAAACACAAAAGTGGCACCCTTTTTGTGTCATAGATTGGTGCACACACCCGTTAGTACTATCTTCTTTTTGGGGATCAACACCAGCATGGTGTTATTTAAATCTTTTACAAACTCTTTATGCTTTCTAAAGTCTTCAACAACTCCCTAGACCTCTTCTTCTATGAAGTTCCAATACTTTTGATAAAAGAGCACTGGGAAACCATTTAGTCCTAGCGCTTTGTCCGGATGGAGCTGAAAAGCTGCCTCTTTTATTTCCTCTTTGCTAAATGGAGTTGTTAGCATTTTATTGTCTTCAGGGGTGATTAAATTTCGAATATTGTCCATGATTTTGTTGTCATTGAGTGAGTCCTTATCACCTTCAAGTTCTATCAGGTGTTTGAAGAACCTGATAGCTTCTTCTCTAATCCCTTCAAGATCCTGGATTTGCTCACCTTCAATGGAGGAGATACATGATATTTTTTCTATGCTTTCTTGACTTTTGCAGTGTTATGGAAAAAAAATGTGTTTGCATCCCCTTTGGTTAACCATACCTCCCTTGAATTAGTCCTCCAATACACCTCTTCCCTTGCTAAAATTTCTTCATATTCTACCCTTAATGATTTCTCTTTAGCATAGTCTTCTTGATACATGTCATCTTTGATCACCTTATTATTTAGTGTTGTTAGTTCTTTTTCCAATCTTTCTTTTTCCTTAAAGATGTTTTTGAAGACAATCTTGTTCCAATTCTGGAGTTTAACATTTATGTGTTTTAGCTTGCTCATAAAATTGAAGCTTTTGGAACCTCCAAAATTTGGCTCAGCTTCTTTCCACCATTGGCCTATCGTATCCACCAAATCTTCCCTACGAAACCACATCTTCTCCATCTTAAATTAGGATTTTTGGATTTTGAATTCTTCTTTGATTATGATTTTTATGGGAAAATGGGCGGATCCAACCAAAGGGAGAATCTTTGCATCCAAGGACTGATTGTCCTCCAACCATTTTTGAGAGAATAGGAATCTATCTGGTTTTTCTTTTTATATATAGCCTTCCCCATCCCTCCTGTTGTTCATGTGAACACACCATTCCTAGTGTGGACATTTATTAAGTTATTACGACATAGAAAGAGGCCAAAGTCCCTTAGTGGGGTTGAGATGAACCTGTTTCCACCCCATTTTTCTTTAATGCTCAAGAATGTGTTAAAATCTCCTCCAATTAATATCCTCTTGCTCTTAAATTGGTCGATTTGTAAGCTAAGGATATCCCATAATTTGATTTTCTTGTCGTTCCTGATGAACCCATATATGCTGAAGAGGATAAAGTCCAATTTTTCTTTTAAGTTGTTGATTTGGCACTACATACAGTGTGGCTGTTTTTCCAATATGCTTATTTATATTGAATTGCTTTTCCATAATATACCTCGCCCTCCAATAGAGCAATAGGCTTTTGTGTATGCTTCCTACCAACCAAAAATATGTAAGATTCTCCTGGATTCATCTTCTATCTTAGTCTCTTGCAGGAGGACAAGGTCTATGTTTGCTTTCTCTATTTGGTGTTTTATCAAATACTTTTGTTGGGGGCGTTTAGGACCCTAACATTCCAGGTAATGAATTTCATGGGGCTTCTTGTTGGGAGTGCTCTGCCCCCGTCTTGTCTTTGAGGAAATTTTTTATGCTCTTTAGTCCTTTTTCTTAGGCCATTTCTTCCCGGATTTGCTTCTTGGATTTTCTACCTTTTTTCTTCTTATTTTGTTTTGGCACTTCCAAGAACTGAGCCACTATTTGTGTTATGCTTCTATTTTCAATTATGTCTAGATCGCCATAGTCTTCATTTTTGCTATCTGTAGAAATTTTTTCTCTCTTCCATTCCTTTATTTTGTTGTTCCACGTCTAGTCCTGGGGATGGTTCTCGCTCAGGATTAACTGGCTTGTTCCCTTTGCCCAATGTGATGGGGGTGCTTTCTGTGGCATCGGTTACTTTGTTATATGGAGCTAATTCCTTGGTAGTTATGGCTTATTTTCTTCTCCAAATCAATCTTGTCTTCCCCTGCACTTTTGGTTTCCTGCTGTTCACATTTACCTTTATTCCCCATTCCTTCCTTGGGCCTGTTTGCTTCTTTGTATTCTGATTCAAGATCGAATTGCTAAGTTTTTTCCAGGACCTATCATGCGCTTGGTTCCCCTTACTCTGACAGGCAGCTTCGTTATGTTTTTTGCTTTTACATTTTAGATAAAAATAAATTGTTTTCTTCGATCTCCAATCCTTGTTCCCGGCTGGTTTCATTCACCTGCAGAAGGATCTTATCTGGTATTTTCTTAACTGCTGCTATTTTAGTCCTGGCATAAACACATGAATCATTCTCGCAAAATCCAGGGTCTATGTCCATCAAGGTCCCCAAGGTACGACCAATTTTCCCCAGGAATTCTTCCGACCAATATTCCGAAGGTAGATTATACATTCTGATCCATATTGGTTGATCGTAGGGGTCGAGAACGATGGGGTTGAAATTTTGTTTCCATTTTTGACATACAGTGGAACTCTTCCTCCTCCCTTTTGCCTTCTTCTGTTAGATGACCATGAAAACCTTTGGAAAACTTGATCATGACTGAATTTTCCAATTAAAGTTGAATAGAATCGCATGGATATACCACATAAGATTCCCTCCCTTTATAGTGACAGATATGCATTGATGTAAATTGAGATAGGTGAAACTTACATAGAAAATCTATGATAATATAATTGATTATAAACAAAAAAATTCTTTCTTCTAATTTTAAATTGTCTGTAACATTTGAACCTTTGACCAGATTTATATAGGGTGCCCTCTAATATATAATCTTGGGTGCATAATTGTGTACTAGTAAATAGAACGACTATAGCGAATCTAAAATTATAGCTTCATCATACAACCCATTTCCGCAATTTTTAAAACACTTTTCACTCAAATTTGTTTCCCTTTAGCTCCCCCAATAGTGAACATTTCAAAAGATATGAGCTACTCAATGAAATTAACGCACGAGAAAAATAAAGCTACAACTATACACCTTGACTTACCTCGTATAATATATTGCATTTTTCTTTTCATATAACTCTTTCACACGATTGAATTTATCTTGCAGGGATCTTAGAAAGGTTCTCATTCTTTTAAAGAGGCTAGAGATTAGCATATTTCTTTACATATTAGTCAAATAAAATATTTTATATGAATTGAAGATTTATATAGTATTTAGTGTATTGAGATATGTTGATTGGTAGTCTATTAATAATTGAGTGGTCTAAAAGAAAAATTATTGGAGAATTATTGAATCTAAGTAATGTGGAGTTCATTGAAGAGTCAAATAAAAGAGATTTTAATTATCTATTAGTTGAAATGTTTTAATGAAATTATATATATAGGTGAGTTGGTAAGGTTGTTGGAAAGGAAAATGTAGGTTGTAAGTTTAAATTGTAATATATATTTTTTTGTTGCAGTTGAGATATTCTCAGCTTATTGTTCATGTATTAGTAGTCTAATTGTTATATGATATTATGTAACTTATACAACCAATCTATGCGTTATGATCTCACATAAATAATTGATGTATTGACTCCACATAAATAATTGGTGTATTGACTACAAAATATTAACTGTTTATATAAAAGACTTAGTCCAACATAAACAATTGTTGTATTGACTACAATATTACAACTATTTAAGTCCTTCTCTATAATATGTTAATTCTCTATAAGATCTAATCTCACATAAACAACTAATATTTAACTACTACCATATCTAATTTTAAAACATTTCCCTTCTTTACTCTTAATCTAAAATACAATTAATTAAAACTAAAATATATGTATTGTAAACCATGAGCTGAACTAAAGTAAATGCTCCAAAGAGCAAAACTGATATGTTTGTAACAAAATAAAGAAGAAAGACATTAAAGAATGTCATTGAGTGAAATATCTGAAGTCCAAAGTTAGGCGTGATAACAATAAGAGTTTGTGTGAGAAACTTAAGTCAAAAGAAGAAGAGCCCATTACAATGATAATTCGGTGCAACCCACAGGCAGCAGAAAACTTTCACTCAAAATCTGATGTGGATGATGATTCCTAACCTCCAGATCAATCAATTAAAATCATGACTACTGCTATACTAATTAGATCATGAGTTTCCAAGCTTCGAATTCATCTGGATTTCTTCTAACTACCTCTCATTAAAATGCAATAGGCAAATTTCTTCTTGCTGTAAGATTAGCCTATATACAAGTGTCCACCTGAATAGATATATACAGAACCAATGAATTGGTTTAGATGAATGATTAAACTGAGATTCATCAACATTGAAGTCTGCTCTCATAGAATCAGAACAGACTAAGTAATATGAGTGTAATGAAGAAATCGAACATAAGCTGCAACTGCTCCAACCCATTCCTTCAACCTTTTCTTCATGTAATCTGGATCTTCCATATGCCCTTCAAAATCAAAATAATAAATCTGCTCCTCCAAGCCTTTCTCCTCCGCCTTGTTACAGCTTTTCCCATGATGGGCTAAATCCTCTTTCATTGGCTTTTCTTCTTGATCGAGCATAAGATGCCATGGTTTATCCAAAACCAGTAGATCTACACTTCTGTAATCCACACCCAACATGGCCAATGCTTCTAAAGAAGTGCCCACCTCAGAATTCATTGAAAAGCATCCAAGAAACCAAAAACAGATGCCTCACTCCAAAGTCTTATCTTTCAAATTCTCCTGAAAGACAAAAACACCCACATCCATTCCGTTCACTAGAGTATATGGATATCCTGGTATTAACAAAACCTTTGCTTGCCTTACAACTGGAATTTCGCCTTATGGAAACTTCAAAATTGCAGACTAAGCCAAAAAAAAAAAAAAAGACAGAGTAATCAATTCCTATAAGCTGTGGGGTTATAGGAATTCCAGCGTAGCCCAGAAAACAGTAATATATATGCCTAAGTTTATTTCAGTGTATGATGTGTTAAAACGTGTATTGTTGGGTTTCTTGCAGGCCAAGTTTCTGACATTGTTCCCGGAAGCTACAAACAAAGATAATCATATACGAATATACCAATAAAATCCTGGTACAACCTGGCAAAAATTGATGTTAACTGACCAAGTCGGAACCAACGTGTATACAATTTGCATACGAAAGCATTAGGGTTGCACGTTTGAATTTAAAAATCAGTAGCCAGTCAACACATCAAACAAATCCTAAGATACTTTCGAAGAAGTTGTATGGCAAGGAAGATACCACGGATCTGCCGTGGCACCAAAGCTATCCGAGTAAGCTCACACAAACAAAAACAAAATTTAATGGAAAAGTAGATATTGAAAGGTCAGCCTGAACGTATCGTCCAAAGTGACAGCTCATGTATCACGAATCAGAGATTCTTTTGGCCGACATTAACTAAGAAGCCATGCTGGCGTATTGCTTGGCGTCAACACGCTCTATTTTTATTTTACTGTTTTGTAAGACGAAAGATTTTGAAGATCTAAAAGTCTATTCATAAGGTTTACAGTCGCATTGCTCATGTTAAAAAGTTTATTCGACATAATGTTTACAGCATCATTCTTTATGTGAAAAAGTTTGTTGAATGTACTGTTTACAGCATCGATGGTCATATTAAAAAGTTTGTTCGACATAATCATAATGTTTACAGCATTGTTGTTCATGTTTAAAAGTGTGTTCAACGTACTGTTTACAGCACTGTTGGTCATGATAAAAAGTTTGTTTGATTTACTGTTTACAGTGTCGTTGATCATGTTAAAAAGTTTGTTCGACGTAATGTTTACAGCATCGTAGTCATGTTAAAAAGTTTGTTCAGTATCGTTAGTCACGTTAAAAAAATTGTTCGATGTAATGTTTACAGCATCGTTGGTCATGTTAAAAAAATTGTTTGATGTAATGCTTACAGCATTGTCATTCATGTCAAAAGGTTTGTTCGACATAATATTTACAGTATCGTTGATCATGTTAAAAAGTTTGTTCGACGTAATGTTTACAGCATCGTCGATTGTTAAAAAGATTATTCAACACAAAATTTACAACGTCAAAATTTACAACGTCGTTGATTATGTTAAAAAAATTGTTCTGTAAAATTTTTATTTGAGGCACTACAGATTATAAAAAGACATGAATGGCGTTCTCCAATATAAAAAACAGTTTACAGCATCAATCTCATTGTGGGCGATGGGAGTTGTGTGGGTAGTCACAATTCATTTGCACAGCCGCCATTGTTGTTCTACAAATCACCCAAAATCTCAACAAACAATCAAAATGCACAGTCAATATTTTTTCAGTGATATAGAGAGCACATCATCAAGGAAAGTATTGAATGGTCGTCAGCATCATTATCTTGATGGATACTGCAGTGGACCAATAATAACAATAGATGGTTGACATAAAAAATCAATAATTTATAGGTAAAATAAGAACAATAATAACATTTATTTATAATAAAGAAAGATGGATGACATGGCAAAGGTGAGAATTTATGGATGTCTCGTTTTCAGAAGTTATTATTTGGGAGAGGACTCAATCGTTGAGTGACTGCATTGGTAGCAAAGAATTATTATTTGTTGATTTTTTATTTTTTTTAAAGCTATTCTTCTTTTACAAGTCATAAATAATATCAATCATCTAGCAATATGTAAGGTGTATAAAAGTATGACTTGGTGCATAAATTTTAAGCTAATTTTTTTATTATGTAATTTAATATTAAATTTATATAAATAATATCAATCATTTAATAATGTTGGATAATGACAATAAAAGTAGAAATAAAGTAGAAGTTTATGTTTAGAAAAGATAAAGGAATAAAAATAAAGCAATAAAAATAAAGCTATTTTTTTATAATTTTGACATAGGTTGAAGATATTATATATCTTGTTTTCTTGAAGGGTAAATCATTGTAATGAATTGTAATTGAAGAGCAGTAGCCGTGTGAAGGTTGTAATCAGTTTCTCTAAGCAATAAAAATACCGATATTTTTCCTTGTGGATGTTTCCTTGGCATATTGTCAAGATTTTACCACATAAATATGTGTATACTTAAGGTTGTAATCAGTTTCTCTAAGCAATAAAAATACCGATATTTTTCCTTGTGGATGTTTCCTTGGCATATTGTCAAGATTTTACCACATAAATATGTGTCTTATCTATTATTCCATTTATTTATTTTATGTATTTCTTTGCAACTAATTTATGCTACAATATTTTATGTTTGTGGGTTTTACATTTTTGTTTCCACAACAAGTGGTAGTAGAGCAATTATTTTACAACATATGTGTTAGGATTTTCTATTTGTTTTGTAGCATCAAATGGCTAGGGTTTTGAATGTAAGGTTTGAGGTGGAGAAATTCAATGGAAAAAACAGTTTTGAGCTATGGAAGCTCAAGATGCATGGTTTGTTAGTGCAACAAGGATTGCACAAAGCGTTGATAAGAAAGTCAACGAAATCTACAAATATGACTGATGAAGATTTGGAGGATCTTGATACAAGAGCTCTTAGCACAATTTGGTTGTGCTTAACAGATGTTCTTTTCAATATTGTTGAAGAGAAAACAACAATAGGCTTATGGAGTAAAAGGGAGAGTCTTTATATGACAAAGTCCTTGACAAATCGGATCTACTTGAAGAGACAACTATATAGTTTGTGAATGAAAGAAGGTATAATTTTTTTTGATCATTTAACCATTTTCAATACTCTTATATGTCAATTAGCTAATATGGGTGTAAAAATCAAAGATGAAGACAAGGCAGTTGTGCTTTTGTGTTCATTGCTTGAATACTAGAATCACTTAGTCACTTCTATTAGCTTTAGCACAACTGACACCCTTGAATTTGATTCTATTGTGGGAGTTTTATTGTTTGAAGAGGTGTTGAGGAATCTAACATAGAAACCTCCACATCAAAAGAAATGGTGTTTAGGGGTCGATCCACACAAAGGGGAAGATTCGAGAGGTGCATCCAAATCTAATTCAAAAGGAAAAAGGGTAAGTGAAAATGTTGGTACTGCAATAAATCAGGGCATCTTAAGGATTGTTGGAAGAGGAAACAAGACAATGATGACTCTAAAAAGAAATTAAATTTAGTTCAGACAAGTTCAAGTATGGTTGATGAAGTTTTATCTATTTGTAGTTCCTTATAGTATCATGAGGAATGGTTACATGTGTCCATATAAGAAAGGGTTTTCTTCTTACCAAGCTATTGATGGTGGTGTTGTTCTTATGGGAAATATTTTTTCTTGTGAGATTATTGGGATTGGGAGCATTAAGATTAAAATGTTTTATGGTATTGTGAGGACATTAACAGAGGTAAAAAAGGTACTAGAACTTAAAAAGAATTTAATTTCCCTGGGAGTTTTGGATTCTATATGTTCTAAATGTATAAGTCAAGATGGATCAATGAAAGTATCCAAAGGTATTTTGGTGGTCATGAAGGCTACAAATATTAGAAACCTTTACAAGCTAGAAGGGATTACTGTAATAAATGAAGCAACAGTGGTATCTAAGGAAGAAAATGAATCTACTTGTTTATGGCATCGGTGATTGGGTCATATGAGTGAAAAAGGATTGAAGGTACTATTGAACCATAAGTTACTTCCAAATAAAAAATATTTGAATTTGAACTTTTGCGAGCATTATGTTTATGGGAAGCAATCTAGATAGAAGTTTAAAGCAGGTAGTGTCATACAAGTAAGGGTATTCTAGATTATATTCATTCAAATATTTGGGGACCATCCCCTATAGTTTCTTTTAAAGGATCATCATATTTTATGACATTTATATATAACTACTCTAGAAAGGTGTGGGTCTATATTCTTAAAATAAAATTTGGTTTGTTTAGTGTATTTAAGTAGTTTATAGTTTTGGTTGAAAAGAAAACTAGTAGATCAATCAAGTGTTTAAGAACAAATAATGGAGGTGAGTTCACATCTTTGAAATTTGAAAATTATTGTAAGAAAGATGGGATCAAATGGCATAAAACCACTATTTATAGTCCTCAAAAAAATGGTGTTACTAAACACATGAATAGAACTCTTTTAGAGAGAGCAATTCCAACATGCTCAGTAATAACAATTTGTAGCAAGAGTTATGGGAAAAACCATTCTCTACAACTTGTTATCTCGTAAATCGGTCAACATCAGTTGCAATAGATTATAAGATTCTTGAACAGGTATGGATAGGCCATTCTTGTGATTATTCAAATCTATTTTTTTTTGGTTGTGATGCATATGCTCTTATTTCAAAACATTAGTGTTCTAAATTAGACCCCAAATCAAAGAAATATACCTTTGTTGGTTATGGCGATGGAATTAAGGGATACAAATTATGGGATCCTACTACCCATAAAGTCACTATTAGCAGAGATGTAGTATTTGATGATTCTCCTCTCATAAAATCAGATATAGTAGAAGTTTATTTGAAACAGGAACAAGTACCTCAACATCAACAAATTCAATTGGAAACTCATCCATCTACAAAAAAAAAAAGGAGAAAGAAGAAGCTTTCGAAAGAAGAAGATAAGGATGCAAAAAATCTACAAGAAAATGTGGAAATTCCACAACTATATCTAAGATCTAAACATATCAGAAATCCACCTAAAAGATATGATGATTATGTTTCATCTATTTCTTTGATTTCTAATGATGGGAACCTATTTTTTATCAAGAAGTAGTGGATGGTGCTAAACATACTAAATGAAAAATAGCAATGAAAGAAAAAATGGATGCCTTGGAGAACAATAAAACATGGGACTTGGTAGAACTCCCAAAGGGTAGAAAAGTTGTTGGTTGCAAATCGGTCTTCAAATTGAAGAAGGGTGTTGATGATAAAGTTGAAAGGTACAAAGCAATATTGGTAGCAAAAAGGTATTCTTAGAAGGAAGGTATTGATTTTCATGAAATTTTTTCACCAATTGTTAAGCTAGTTTCTATTTCGGTTGTTTTAGCATAAATGTTGTTTTACTTGATCTTGAGTTGGAGAAATTATATGTTAAAATAGTGTTTCTACATGGAGAAATTTGGATGAGGAGATATATATGGAACAACTAGAAGGCTTTGTTCAAGATCATAATAGGAAGTTTGTTTTCAAACTCAAAAAGTTATTGTATGGCCTAAATCAATCTCCTAGTCAATGGTACAAGAAGTTTGATTCCTTCATTTTGAGCCAAAATTAAACAAGGAGTGAGTATGACCATTTTGTTTACTCTAAAAGTTTAAAAAATGGTTTATTCATTATCTTGATGTTATATGTTGATGATATGCTTGTAGCAAGAAAAAGCATCTAGTTGAGATCAATGAGTTAAAGGCTTTGATGGCTAGGAATTTTGATATGAAGGATCTAGGAGTAGCAAAAAAAAATGGCATGGAAATACATAGAGACAAGGAATTGAACAAAATATTTTTGTGTGGTTTAGGATGTTATGACTCTCTTGCTCAATTAGGGTTTTTCACCTAAAGGAGAGAGATGATCCTACACAAAATCTAGGTGGTTCACTCAAACTAATACAAGTACAATAAAATTAGGCCTAAATGCAATGATCTAAGTGCAATGGACTGATAAAATTGATTGATTATTTATACAAAACCTAAGAAATATGAAGTGTTTGAAAACACAGTGTGATATGTAGAAATGAACTAGAAACAT
>VDFB02165463.1:0-12473 GCA_007258455.2 Sequoia sempervirens | reverse complement strand
GTTGGGTGGGGCCATGGCTGTGGTTTCCAATAGTCTAGTTATTACAGGCTCGAAGCCATCTCAAAAAATTTTAGAGGCTATGCATGCACAAAAATTGGAGTCATCTTTTGTGGGTGAGAGCTCTAAGCTCAAGAAAGTGAACGGATGTCTGCCACGGAGTCAAGATCGGCCTGTTTTGGTTATCTCTCCTGAATCTGTCCAGGAAGATATCGCTTATTGGAGCCAACATGTTTTGATCTGCAAGTTCTTGGGTATTCAGATTCCTCTCTCGGCATTAGAATCTTGGATCCGTCGAACCTGGCAAGTTGAGGGGGATTTTGATTTATTGGTAGCTGCAAATGGCTATTTCATGGTCGATTTTTCTTGTATCTCGGATCGTAATCGTGTTTTTGAAGGAGGGCCGTATTTTTACAATCATGTTGGCTTGTTCATTAAGCCCTGGCATAGTGGTTTTAATGCGACAAAAGATCTTCCTACTCGGGTTCCTGTTTGGGTGCGTCTTCCATGGCTACCGTTGGAGTTTTGGAGGGAGGATATTCTGCTTCAGATTGCTGCTCTGTTGGGGAAACCGGCTGCCATTGCTCAAAATACTTTGGATAAAAAGGTATTTTCTTATGCTTGCATCTGCGTTGAAATTGATTTAAATAACCCTTTGTTGGACTCTTTGGAAATTTGTATTGGCTCTGCTTCGTGGATTCAACCGCTTGATTATGAGTCCCTCCCTTTTCGTCGCCGCTTTTGTCACGAGTATGGACACCTTCAGCGCCAGTGTCCTCGGGCACCCAAAGCTGCTGGGGTGTCTTCGTCTCCGTCTTCTGGGCCCTCAGTGGAGAAAGGGGATAAAGGGAAGGCGTCTGGGGGTGAGGGTGGGCCTGATAAGGATGGCTTTATCCCTGTTAAGCAGAGAAATAGAGGGAGGGGGCACAAGCGGGCCTATAAGGATAGTCAGAGTGATCGGGGTTTCAATCGGTTTGAGGTCCTGGATAATCAGGCTGTGGAGGAAGGGATTCCTGTTGAGCTTTCTTCTAGGGCCACTGGTATGGATGTTGGGTTGGATATAGGGCCGGAGAAAGCGATTGTTGTGCAGATTTTTTCTCCGGCATTGGAGCAGGGGAGTTCGGAGCCTCCTGGGGCTTCTGTAGATGTGCAGGATGATATTGTTTTAGCAGATTTGGCTAAGACAGTGTTTTCTTCAGGCAAAGGGCAAGGATCGTCGCCTTCCTTGGGGGTGCTGCAACGCCCTCTCAAGAAGGGGCATTTTGAATTTTCTTTGAAAATTGGTCGTAAGAAGGATGCAGACAAGCTTAAATCTACTGGGGATCTTTTGGTAGAATCTGGTGCTATTAAGACCCTTGAGGCCCACTTCTCCCAACCTTCCTCATGATTATTCTCTCATGGAATGCAAGGGGGTTGAATAGCACCCCCCATCAAAAAGCTATTCAAGATTTGATTGTTGTTCATTCTCCTGATATCTTTTGTGTCCAGGAAACTAAGCTTCAGGTGGACCTCATGCTTCAACATGCTCCTCGTATTTGGTTTTCTGGCCAGTGTCAGTGTATTAGGTCTAGGGGAACCTCTGGGGGTCTGGCTCTTTTCTAGGATCCTCGTAAGGTTGTCCCTCATTGGTGGATTTCTAGCCAGTCTGCTATTTCTATGGTGGCCTCGATTTTGGAATCTGGTGAGACTATTTTGGTTAGTAATGTTTATGCTCCAATTGATATTCGTGGTAAATCCCAGCTTTGGGCTCATATTAGGTATGTTAGGTCCTGTGCTCCCTTTCTGCCTTGGATCTTAGCTGGTGACTTCAATGCTGTGTTGAGCTTGGAGGAGAAAAGGGGAGGGCTGCCTAGGCTTGGTCCTGCTTCAGATCTGTTTCGGACTAATGTGGACTCTCTGGCTCTGATGGATGTAAAACCCTCTAATGGAATTTTTACTTGGAATAATAGACGGAGTGGGCCTGAAGCGATTGCCCAGTGGCTTGATCGTTTCCTTGTCTCTTGCTCTTGGGTCAGAGGTTGCTTGGTCATTTGCTCTGAGATTCTTGACTGGCGTGGCTCTGATCATTGGCCAATTAAGTTTTCAACTTCAGCTTTTCCAAATCCTAAGAATCCTCCTTTCAAATTCCAGCTTATGTGGTTGCGTGATCCGTCTTTGGGTGATCTTGTGGCTCAATGGTGGCGGGATGGCACCCCTGCTTATGGTACAGCTATGTATTCTCTGGTTAAGAAGTTGCAATTTGTTAAGTCTCATCTTAAGCGATGGAATAGGTTGAGTTTTGGTAATTTTCGGGCTAGGAAAAGAGAAGCGTTGGACCGCCTTGCTGTGATTACCTGCAAATTTGGATTTGGGCTTCTCAGAGGCTCTTGGGCATGCTGAATCCCAGGCTCTGAAATTGGTGGAAGAGTGGGAGCTTCGTGAAGAGATTTTCTGGAAACAAAAGGCTAGGATTGATTGGCTTCAAGAGGGTGATAGGAATACGGCTTTTTTCCATCATTCAGTGCAAGCTCGTCGAAATAAGTGCTTTATTTCTTCTCTTGTTAACTCTGAGGGTATTTCAATCTCTGCACAACATGCTCTGTCTAGAGAGGCTCATCAGTTCTACTCTAATCTATTCACTGAGGATTCTTTACCTGCTGAGGCTGATGAAAATAGAGTTCTTGCTTGTATTCCCTCTTTAATTTCTAATGAGTTGAATGCCTCGCTTATTCGCCCGGTGACTTTGTCAGAAGTGGAGGAGGTGGTGTTTGGGATGAACAAAGGGAAAGCTCCTGGCCCTGATGGGTTCCCAGTTGAGTTTTTCCAGGAGTTTTGGGATATTGTGAAGCTGGATTTGTTGGAGGTTGTTCGGGAGTCTCTTCATAGTAAGCAGATGCTTCGGGCCCTAAATGCTACTTTTTTGGTTCTCATTCCTAAGAAGGAAGGTGCTGACAAACTTGATCTCTTTAGACCTATTAGCTCTGTAACATGGCGTATAAGATTATTACGAAGTTGATTGCTGAGAGGCTCAAATCTTGTTTGCCGATGATCATTTCTGAGGAGCAAGGCGGCTTTGTGGCTGGTCGTCAAATTCTTGATGGGGTGGTGATTGCGTCTGAAGCCATTCATTCCATGGCTACCTCTCAGGATAGGTCTATGTTTATCAAGTTGGATATGGCCAAAGCCTATGACAGAGTTAAATGGAGTTTCCTTCAGAAGATTCTGCTGGCCTTTGGTTTTTCCTTTGACTGGGTAAGCTGGATTTTGAGTTGTGTGACTTCTTCATCCTTTTCGGTTATTGTGAATGGGGAACCTTCTGAGCTTTTTGGGGCTACTAGAGGCCTTCGTCAGGGGGATCCGCTCTCTCCTTATTTATTTATTATTTTGGCTGAGGGGCTTGGCCGGCTTCTTAAATCTCAGGTTTCACATGGCGTGATTCATGGTTGGCGGTGGGGGATGGGCTTGCCCACGCTTTCTCATCTCCAATTCGTGGATGACACCTCTCTTATGGGACTAGCTCGTATTGGGGAGGCTGATTCCTTTCGAAAAACTTTGGACATCTACCTTGCGGCTTCGGGCCAGAGAGTCAATGAGCAAAAGTCTTCTATATTCTTCTTTAATACTCCTCAAGCTATCTAGCGTCAGATTGCTGCTATTCTACGGTTTCAAATTGGGTCTCTTCCCTTTGTCTACTTGGGTATTCCTCTTGCTGTTGGCTGTCAGCCTAGATCCTCATGGCAGCAGTTGCTTGATAAGCTTAGGCGGAAGGTTACTCATTGGACTCATCGTTGGTTGTCCTCTGCTGCTAGATTGACTCTTCTCAAGTCTGTTATCCAGGCCCTCCCCATCTACAGGTGCTTTGTTCAAGCGGCTCCTATGTATTTCCTTAAGGAATTTGATGCTCTTTCTCGTCAATTTCTTTGGAGCGGTAATTTGTTGTCTTCAAAATGGAGCCTTGTTAAGTGGGAATCGGTGTGTAGACCAAAGCAGGAGGGTGGTCTTGGTTTACGCTCTGCTATTTTGAATGGGAAAGCTCTTGCTGCCAAGCTTTACTGGCGCTGGTGCACCCATCAGCACCAGTTATGGGCTCGTATTCTCAACCATAAATATCTTCAGGGTGTTGCTTCTTTTGAGGTCCCTCGCTATCCTTTGGAAGGGAGTGGTTCTATGATTTGGCATACTTTGAAAGTGGGGGCGCAGTTGATTAAGGATGCTCTTTTTTGGATCTGTCATTCGGGGTCACAGGCTCTATTTTGGTTAGATTCTTGGGATGGTCACCCTCCTATTCTCTCTTCTTTTCCTCATCTTCAGCCTCTCTCTGAGGTTTTTAGTGCAAGTGGCTGGGATACTGTGGAGCATTATAAGGTGGCATAGCATGATGGTTTGGTTCTTTGTTTCCATTGGAAGCATCCTTCTGAGTGGCCACCAGGAGGGTCTGAGGGGGATAGGCATGAGCTCTCCCAGCTTCTGGCTTCCCGTGCTTGTAATTCTTTAAGGGGACCTGATGTCTTGGCTTGGGATGGTTCTGACTTGACTGGAAAGTACTCTATGGTTGCCGGTTATAAGCAGATTGGTAGGCAATTGTTTGGGGACATTGAGGTTCCTTGGTGGAAGCAAGTTTGGCACAAGTTGGCATGGCCCAAGTGCAACTTCTTTATGTGGTTAGTGGCTCAAAATGGTGTCTTACTTGGGATAATTTATGCAAGCATGGTTTCCAAGGCCCCTCTATGTGTGTTTTGTGTCATAGCTGTGAAGAGAGTGTCTCCCATATCTTATTCCAATGTTCCTATGCTAGGGAGATTTGGCACTTCTGGTGGGGAGTGTGGAATACGGCCTGCTGGCATGCTTCCTCTTTGGTGGATTTTGGGGAACGGTGGGGCAGGGCCCCTATTTCTACCTCCTTTCTTCAAGCTGCTTGGACTCTTGGGCCTTCCTTTATTATCTGGAACCTATGGTTGGAGAGGAATAGGCGGATCTTTCAGGATTCGAGGTTGATGGCTCCTCACCTTTGGAGGAAAATTTTACACTCCTTAGGGGAAACTATTGTGGCTAAGTGTGATATGACTATGCTGGTGGACCCTCGGGATGTTGGTTGTTGTAATCGTCTTCATCTTCCTCCTCCGCAATGACAAGCTCATGCGCAACAGATGCAGGCATCCTACCCCGAAGGTGAATAGGGAGGGAAGATGGACCCCTCCTCCCTTTGGAGTCCTAAAAATCAACTCGGATGGCTCTTCTCGTGGAAATCCTGGTCATGCTGGCATTGGGGGTGTGGGTCGAGATAGCTCAGGTGATGTTCAGTTTATTTTCTCTGTGTATAAGGGTCTTCATACGAATAATCTTATGGAGGCTCAGCCATTTTATTGGCTGTGGAGCGGGGCAGTCAGTTGGGTTGGCGAAGGATCATATGTGAGTCTGACTCCCAGGTTGTGGTGAACTTACTGAAAAGGCGGTATATGGATAATGTGAGCTGGCAGTTGGCTTTGATTGTTGAACAAATTCTCACCCTCTGTGCTTCTCTTGAGTATATTACTTTCAATCATATTCCTCATGAATGGAATGGTGTTGCTGATTGCTTGGCTAAATGGGCTTCTGATCATATGCATGATTGGAATGTGGTGGATCGGGGCCAACTACCCCCGGATTTGTCTCATCAATTGGATCACTTGGTTGAACTTGATAGGGCCATTTAATGCCCTTGCTTTGTAACGTTTCCTTGATTTAATAAATTTTACCCCCTTTATGTTAATATAATTTAATGTTAAAGTTAGAAGTTTCTTACTTGTTGGAGACCTCCTCGAGAAGTCACTTCTATATATAAAATATACAAGTCTAATGGTTTTCCTCCAATAGTTGGAACCCTACAAAGAGAAACACGTGAAATATAAAATTAAAATATGAACCAATATCATCAAGCTGTAGCTATAATACTTATCTATTATCCTTTGATGAATACAAAGAGTTTTTATTTATTATAACCAAACTACTTCCAAACACTAATACTTTCATATGTACAAGTTTATCTTCCAATAAAAGAAGAAATATACAAAGTTTGATAACTAATAGTGACAACATATGATTAATTATGTAAAACTTATTCCTATTTTCCAGCACAAAATGAAATTTAAAGAAACATACTAACAATGAAGAACATAATCTTATCAAATTCTTTGTTAAAAAGGAACTATTTGAATCTTAGAAGTGAAAATAAGCCCAAATGAATAAAAAAAGACTTTTTCTAATGCCCTATTCTAAGTATAATCTATATTCATATAAAACAACACAATAAATAAAGGAACATTACCCACTTACCATTAGTTGTCCATGTAGTAAATACTTTTTGAGATGTTAAAGCTTTAAATTCAAATTAAAGGTAAAATATAACTTACTTGAAATATATACCAATAGCAGTAAGAAACATCTTTAGAGTGTCATGGAATAGAGAACCATTTGCAACGACTTCTTCATGCTTGGCCATTGGTTGGGGATAAATCTTGTTGCTAGGTATTGTTCTTTGTGGTAATGAGCACTCAGAAACCAAAAGATAGTCATTTGGAGTAGACATGGATTGTATGGATTGGATAGATCTACACACAACTAGCTGGGACAATATGAAACTTGTATGTATTATATATACATAAAAAACCATGAAAACTTCATGTATCATATTACAACATCATTAAAACTACATAGTGCCATATATAAAATAATTGTATGTATTTGAAAGAAATAGCCATGTGCATACACCCCAAAGAGAAAACATAAAAATATAAATACCATATTCAAATAAAAGTTAATCATTGAAAATTTCTTCCTATACATCCCTTATTCATAACCATTTGTAACCAAAATATACTCAAATAGAAATTATTTATATAAAATATACACTATCAACACCTATGGACTATCCCACAAAAAAATAAAACTGAAAGAAAATTTCATGGGATCATCACCTACATTCACACCCACCAAATAAGAGTGTCTAAATATTGCATAGAAACACACTCCAACTAGGAGAAAGATTTAGATAGAATACATATATTGTGCTATATCAACTTTAGGCTCATAAATGGAAAACACACATGCAAGGGAAAGTTTTAAATGACAAGGAACACATATATTATTACACAAGTATGAAAATAATAGATCAAGATAATGTTTCAACTATATTTTAATGTAATTTAATCAAAATTTATTTATACATTAATGTGTATGAGAGGCTTGAATGTTGGATGAAGGGAGTAAACAAGATAGAATGTAGAGAGAGCAAGGAGATTGTTAGGGAACATCACCAATAAAAGGTGAACTATGAAACAAAGGAAACATGAACTATAGATAATGCCATAAGGATTTAGGAAATATTTCTTGCATTAATATTACAAAATCTATGTGATAGGTGTGAATCCATGATGGTCACTTTATTTTGGATGTGCCTCTAGAAAGTCCTTGATGAAGGTCAAAATCTCACACAAGAAAAAATAATGTATCTCTAGATGTCATAAGCCATAAGAGCCTATATAAAACCAAGACAATCTATAAAGAGGAAAAAAATATTTCCTAATCTCATAATGGCATAAAATATGTAAATGAAAAATGTTCCTCAATATTTTGTTTGAATGGGCATCACCAAAAAATACAATATTCATTAGAAATATGATAGTTTGTCTCCATATAATGTTGCTAGGTGAAAACTCTCCATTGTGGAAGAACCCTTAGGATTCAATGCAACTAGAATCTTGTATACCTTGGGGGGAGATGAAGCAATCAGTAAAATAGAGATACAAATTTGAAGAGCAATATAATTCCAAAGATAGTGGCTCTCTAGATTCCTCCATATAGATTTACTGTAACTCTCTAAATCTCAATACAAATACCTACATTGTTTATTTTTCCTTTGGAAAAGAGAAAAATACATAGCGGAAATCCCTAAGACATGATGATATAGTAATATTAAAATTAGAGAAACTACAACATTAAATTCTTTGTGAATTAATGAATCATGATGCCAAAGTACTACCAAATTGAGATTGAGCTAGATTTGATGTTAGCTCTTTTTGGTATTTGCCACAAGTTTCACTTATGAAAAGTTAATCCCTTTAAGTAGTCTTTTCATAAAATAATTTACATGTGGCTTTGGTACTAATATTGGCATTTCTATACACTGTATTTCCTTGCCTTGAATTTTTTAAATTCTACCATTGGAGATGAACTAGTTCAGGAAGAATCTACGAATTTTGTAAAATGTGGAAACAAGACATGGATGATTGGAAAATCATTCAATGGAGAAAGTTGGCCTGGTATGTGAAAGGAATGTTGGGGCATGACCCCAAGCTCTTTGTGGTGTTCGCTACCTCTTGGGTGGATGGCACTGTCACTATTAGTGCATATTCCTTCATGGTGACTATCGAGCTTATTGTGGAGGTGACTGGGATTTTATTGGAGGGTGTTTGCATTCCTTGTAAGCCCAAGGCCAGCTATCAAAAAGACATGGACCACTTTTTGAAAGAGGGTGAAAAAGTGAACATACTCCAAAATGGCTTTAATTGAGCTGACCTCCCTGGTGCTTGGAGTAAGGTTGTAGAAGTCCTAATCAGGTATATTATGCTCCAGGGTTGGTTTTGTTGTTTTCATGCTCATTTGTTTCCAATGCTTAACCATCTTCATTATAATATAAAGATGAACTTTTCTTTTTGGATTTTGTCCTCTCTTGAATAATCTATTAAAAACATCCATTGTAAAATTAAGAATTTACCCATTCACTAGGGTCTGATCTTTTGCCTCTATCAGTACCAAGCTACTTTGTTACCCTCCCGTACAACTATTAAAATGAACACCTTGGTCATTTGTTAGCCCACTACAAGCCCTAATCCCTCCATTACCCTAGATGAGATCCCTTCCACTTCTCAGCATTTCACCCATTCCCATGGTAAAACCCTAGCTAATGAGGAAACCCCTCCTAACCCCATAAAAGTTGCTCCCCTGTCTGAGCCCACTCTTATTTCCCCTTCTAGGTCTAGCGATCTGGACAAATTGAATGATGATTCATGGAATCGTACCCCTATGGACTCCCCCACACACTCCCTTGATCATGCAAAGGTTTTTGACGTCCCCAACACCCCCTATTATTAAACCTAGCCATCAAAATTTTCCTAATTTTTGCATCAATTTAGAGGGGACTGATGTTGAACCTAGGTTGTGTTATGGCATTCGTGCTCATGACAACCACCTCTACAACAAGATTAATGAGATTTTAGAGATGGTTAATGTCCAAAATGACATTTTTATGTGGCTCCTAGGGTAGTTGGTTACTACTAAAGAGAGAATCCAGATTCTGGAAAATAGGGTTTTGCAATAGTAGGTTTCGTGGCTGGGGAGGTGGAGGAAAAAGGTCATTGGGAAATGGTTTACTCTCTAGCTAAGTCATTTGAACATTGTGCCATATGGGATAAGGAGTTGGAAGACAAATACAATTTACAAATGAAGATTGATGCTATACATAGAAACTAGGTAAAAACCACACAGTGTCTCTAGACGTTATAATTGATTACTGTAAGGCAACCATGAAGAACACTACCCTCACTATTCAGATCTTTCAACAAGAGATTAGGAAGCACTAGGGAAAATTGGTGGCTAAGGAAGGGCGTGATGATTGTCACAAGCAGAAGAAAGGTAAGGTGATGAAAGAAGTTGGCTCTGGATGTTGAGGTGGATACTCAAGCTATGCAGAAAGGCCCTCTGTCTTTTGAGGAGAAGCTCCACTTCTTGGCTCAAGATTTGGCAGGGAGTCAATGGTCTGAAGTTGTTCAGAGACCCGTAGGTATTTTGTGGTCCCATTCTAGTCATGAGCCCCTCATTTTCCTTAATGGTTGTTTTGTAATGGGTATTAGCCCTTCCAGTATTAATCTAATCAAAACATTTATTTCGTGCATAAAAAAATTAATTGTCAAGAGAAATTGTAGAATCCCTTTTTCTTTCACTCATCCTCTAACCCTTTGACTTTGGTCCTCTAAAACAACGTCTCCATCATTTTTTATAAAATATTATTCATCAGCTGTGGTGAGATAGGATCTAAGAGCTCTTATGGTGCTCATGAATTTTTATTATTATTCCATTTGGATGTGTCCACTTCATGTTTTCCCCAATTCCCATGGAGATATTTTTGTTTGAATACAAGTAGACTAAAATATTTTCTTTTAGCTTAATTCATTAGACTTGAATTCATACCTATATGAATTACTCTAAACAAATGATGACTTGTTCCCAACAGTGGTACATATTCCCATAGTGTTATATGCCTTGGCCACATGTCAAGTTCTTAGTCTTACATGTAAAGTCAAATAATGGAGCTTGATTGCATCTAATATTCCCGTGTCTTAAGTTTAATTATTATTTCATACCCGCTATGCCCATAAAATTCAACTCAAATTTGGTTATAACCTACTATGCTTGAGAATTGAATGTTTTGAGTGTCTTGGATCTAAACTGTTTGAAATCTAAACTTCCTTGATGGATTTGCATTTAAGAGATAGTCTCATTTGTTCATAATGAGACTTAGTTTCCATTAATTTAATTTATGTCTA
The DNA here is from genome assembly GCA_007258455.2 of Sequoia sempervirens. NCBI lineage: Eukaryota > Viridiplantae > Streptophyta > Pinopsida > Cupressales > Cupressaceae > Sequoia > Sequoia sempervirens. Next base: position 1,917 of record VDFB02165463.1, on the reverse strand, counting down.
TGTCAGTTAGAGAAGTTTGAAATCTAGACTAGCCATGGCATCCTTCGAATCCAAGCTATGTATCAAACTATGTTAAAGCTTATATCTACATCCATTATATTTGGTTTTGGGTGTGATTCTTGCAAGTATCCTTAGAACCAATATAATTTTATCTTTCAATTTGGTGAGGTTCTCACATCTAGTTAGACAACATCTATGAGTTTGATATTATGGGGTAGTGAGTTGTTAGTAGGTAATAGTTTTAGTTCAGCCAACTATGAGTAAGACTTAATAATGGTCCGATTTTTCTTAGATAGTTTCATTTGGTCAAACCTTAAGGTAAAATGAGTTAACATATCTCTTTCAGCCATAGTCTTGATGGTCTGGTTTTTCTTTAACTCCTCGATATAAACATAGAGGATTAAGATAACTCCCTTAGTTATTGTCTTTTTGGACTAATTTTACCTTAGAAATGGTGTGGGTCAAATCTTTTACAATTAAAATAAAAATATATGGGATTCTAACTCTATGTGATACTTGCACATTGTATAATCTCTATCCAAAAAAATTGTGGCAAGGTATTCCCTCTTCATAGAGGTTTTCCCAAATTGAAGCATCAAACAATGTTATTGATAAAATAACTATTTCATAACCTTAAGCTAAAGCTAGGATGAAGACATGGTAGAATGTAAGCAACGCTTGGGGAAGGTGAATTGATCTATCACTGTCGCTAAGTTAAATATCCACTCCATACCTCTCTGCCTTGTTGGCTACTAGGACAACCATCTATATGTGGGATATTTTTGTTATGAACAAGCAAATAGGCAGTCATTCTCCTTTAATGGAGTACTTGAACTGTTGTAGTATGGAATTGCAGTCCTTACAAATCCATGTTTTGAAAATTATTCTCGAAGGAATGAATAAAATAGATAACCACCTCAAGCTATCTAGAGATGCAGAGTTACCTTCTCTTCCCCATAAGGTGTCTATGAGTACGAGGTGCTCTTCATGAAATATCTAGCCATGCCATGCTTGATTGCAGCTATGATGGGATTATATTGATCCTAAGTTGGAACCTACTAAGTTTGAGTTGGGAACCTACTTTTGGTCCAACACTAAGTGTGAGCCAAGGAATAGTACTACTCGAGATGGACGACAGTCTGGAAGAAGAACTAGGCTCAAGATGGATAAAAGACTAGGGGTAGTACTACACTTGAGATGGACCATAGTCTAGGGGCGGTGCTAAGCTTGAGATGGACGATGGTCTAGGGCCGACACTAGGCTTGAGATGGACAACCGTATAGGGGTAGCACAATGCTCGAGATGGACAAGAGTCTAGAAGAAGTACTAGCTCGAGATGGTCATTAGTCTAAAAGTATTCCATGCCAACGATGACTACTCTTGGTTGCTTAGCTGATAGAAGGACTTCAGGAAGGAAAATTCCCTAGCAAGCTCAAGTAGGTAGAACGAACTCCCTATGTAACCCTATATCCATTAAGGGATCTTTAAGCTACCATAGCTAGGCGTACCATGAAAGAGGGTCACTATGAAGACAGTTTGCACTTAGTTTAGGGGATTGAATGACACTCTCTCTCTCTCTCTCTCTCTCTCACCACAGGCCACATAATCTGCTTAGAGGGGTGGATAGGGTTTGAATCCACTTTGGTTGGGATCAGTTTGCACCCCACCACGAGCAGCAGAAGTGGGGATGTAGAGATAACTTGAACTCAATCATGATGGTATGTACAAGCCAGTTAGTAGCTTCCTTATGGTTTAATGCAGCAAGTTGTACTAGTAGTTATGTAATTGACATTATATTGTAATGCTTAAGTTGATCTCCATTATTGTTTATATGATTCTAACCTTCTATGTGATCCTTCTTGCTTGATGAAGAGAAGAAAAAAAAAAAAAAGTGCAGAAATTCTCCTCTTCGTTGGG
>VDFB02165462.1:0-27948 GCA_007258455.2 Sequoia sempervirens | reverse complement strand
CTCATATCCACCATCCCATATCCTTTCCTCCCACCTCAAATACTTTTCATAACTTATTCATACACCCTATTTGCATCTCACCCTTCTCTCAGTTCACTCCCTTTCCTCCACTTCCATAACTCATTCTTCTTTTTTACACTCACATTTCTTTATCTATCTACACCTCAAATATACCCTCATCCATCACAACAAAATTTACACCATACCAAACAATGAAAAAGATGAAGAAAATATCAAGGTTATGCAAATAAACACTGAGGGCTTTAAAAATAACACTCATAACATACAGCTGTATTCAAGAGTTATTTTCATAATGTCTTTTCTAAACCTTGTTTATTACAGATCCCTAAAAGCACGTATAACAATTTCTTCAACCCTATTATGTGTAATCAGATTTAACAAATATTTACATGTTTCCATGTATTCATATGCATCATTAGGCATTCTTTATACAATTGTTCTAAAACAATATTGTATATGTTTCAAATGCAAATTGTTCCTAGAATTTATCGCTTTAAGCACACGTGCATCTAAAAATTGTTCTTTGTGTATTGAATTACATGGCCACAACTATACATCCATCCATGCATAAATGCTACTTGAGCATCACTATGCTTTCACAAATTTGTATTTTTACTTGATTTTAGTGTTTTCCATTCAAATTTCTCGTTCACATGTCATGTGTGCCTTTCACTCTTCTTTGCATTGTCTGCACATGGATACATGTATACATGCATCCATGTATACAAAGATGCCTCAAGCATTGCAACAAATGTTTAAGATTTTTGGCATTCAATACTTCAAACAAAATAATAATACACTTTTTGCTTCTTGGATAAGATCGTAAAGGAAATTTGTTATTGCAAATGTAAACATTCACCCATGTAATGTATCCTGGTAACCCATGGCCATCATATATTCATGCATATTGTCTGTACATGCATATATGCATATATGCCTTCATCCATATTTGCATATGCATATGAATACATCCTTCCATGTAACATATGCATTTGCACCTATATCCAAATATGCATACATCCATGTATACATGTGTTCATATCTCCATCTCTCCATGTAATTCTTCTTTCTATGTATACATGTGTCTACTGATGCATCCATGCATATATATCTCAATAGCTCTACGTATTTTTCCCTCCATGTATTTAATGTTCTCCACTGCACCAGCATTTACATGTTATCTTTTTTATGATCTTCAATATTTATTTTTTCCATAGTATATGCATAAGAACTTCCACTTTGTCTTCTATTGTCGCATTTCGAGGAAGCTCAAGGACCTTAGTACCTTGTTCAGTACGAGGGAGAGTCAGAAATGCAACATGGGTCTTCTTTTTTTGTTTATATTGACGGACTCAGCCCTATGATGACTTTTAAAAGCATAACCAATACCAAACTAGACATTCTTCCACCCCTTGTTGCAAGAAATAATCACTTCATACCATATTAATTCCATTAATTTCCATTTCCACCCTTCCATGTACTTTTCTCTCAAATCAAATACATTTCAAAATCCAGTTATTTGCTTCCGTTGCATCATACCAATGTGTTGCGTTCCTTTTTTCACTAAATCCAGCTCTCTCATTCAAATTTTCATTTCTTGAATTTAATTGTAAGCATATGACTTTCAAACAATAAATTCATACCATCTACATTCCCATTGATTCCCATATCCACCATCCCATAACCTTGACTCCCATGTCAAATACTTTTCATAACTTATTCATACACCCTATTTCCATATCACCCTTCTCTCGACTCGCTCCCTTTCTTCCACTTCCATATCTCATTTTTCTTTTTCACACTCACATTTCTTTATCTCTCTACACCTCAAATATACCCTCATCTATCACAATAAAATTCACACCATACCAAACAATGAAAAAGATGAACAAAATATCAAGATTATGCAATTAAACACTGGGGGCTTTGAAAATTGAAAGAAATATTAAGGTTATGCAATTAAACACTGAGGGATTTGAAAATAACTATGACAACATAGAGTTGTACTCTACACTTCCTTTGAAAACATTTTCTTCTATATCCTGTTTATATATCCTTAATACACTTCGTCAAAAAACAATAATGTATTATTCTTTTGTTTCAATCATAAATGTTCTTTCTATATCTTTCAAATGCTATTTGTTTCTGACATTCTCTACCTTTGTGCACATATATGGATGCATTCATGTTTGTCTTCATCCATACGTTTATGCATTTCTTCCATATATGTATTGCTAATAAATAGTTAATCTTCTCTGCTTTCTTTCATTTAATACTGTAAATGCAAATTGATTCTCACTGTTAAAATACAATTGTATTCAAGAGTTGTTTTCAAAATGCCTTTTCTAAATCCTATTTGTTACAAATTCCTAAAAGCACATATGACCATTCCTCCAAGGCTATAATGTATATTCAGATTTCACAAATCTCTACATGTATCCATCCAACCGAATGCATTATTAGATATACTTTATACACTTGTTCCACAAACACTAATGTATTGTTGCTTTGTTTTAGTCAATAATGTTTTCCTAGTTCTTGTTTAAACTGCAAATTGTTTCTGACATTTCTAACTTTATGGACGCAAGCATATATAGATACCTCTTAGCATACCAAGTTAAATGGACACATCTACACATCTGTGCATGCATATGTCTTTACATGGGTCCATATTTTAATGTTTTCCTTTCATATATGCATTCATACTAACTAGTTTATTTCTCTTCTTTTCTTTTATTTAATACTACATATGCAATTTCAGTCTCATCACGCTTTCAGGCTTGCTCGGGTGCCAAGGATGCTTTGCACCCTTCTCTCCATTCTGTGCACATTGATAAATGTCTACATGTATCCATGTCTACTTAAATGCTTCAAGCTTTGTTACAAACACTGTAACATTATTTTACTTTACATTGTTATAATAATTTAATGTTTAGATGCAATATACGAATTTTGATTTAACTCATCATGTTGTAATCCACTCATAACAAAAATGTGATATCTAAAATTGCAAATTTTCAAAATAAAAAATAAAAAATACATTAGCACAATAAATATGGTTTTCATGTATATGATTCTATTGAAGCTTAATAACAAGATAAGCATTCTTATTGTCTTGCTTATGATCTTTGGACTTGGTTTTCAGCCTCTGGACTCTTTGGAATTGGGCCAACGCCCTAGTTTTGTTGCTTTATATGTCAAAAATGGGATAAGGTTATGATTCAATTGAAAATTAATGTATGATTATATGGTGATTTGAAGAACACAAATGATTTTCACTTTATATTTTTTGCTAATGTGCTCTTTATTTTAATTCAAATTGAGTTTAGTTGTGAAAATGGGGAAACTAAAAGCAAAATAAAACAAGTGCAAAAAATAATAATATTTTACTATTGAAATAACTTATTTTATAAACTAGGTTTTGTAATTCTCTGTGCAAGGTGCTCAATCATGTTGACAAAATCCTCACAAAATATTATCGTTACCTAGATTATGTATTTTAAGATGTGATCAAATTAATGATTATTTATCTATATTTTATTAGTGATTTTTATCAACACCAATATGTTAAATGAAAGCACAAACATGCAAATTTTAGTGGGGAGACTAGAAAACAAAGTTTTAGAACCAAACAACCATGTCCACTATGTTGTTAAGGGCGAATTTGATACACAAACCCAAAATTTTATATAGATTGTTTTTTTATTATTATGTATGATTTGAGACATATGTTGTTGTATGATGTATTCATTGAATACATTGTTACGACGGTTTATTATCTTGTCTTTGATAATTAATGTTAAAATTAAAAATAGTTTTTTATTGCATTTTAAGACCTATGTTACAATGTGAAGAGATTCTACTTGTACTTTGACACTTAAACACAAGGGTCCTATTGAACTCCTACATCCTTATCAATGGAATTTGGTTTCTATACATAATAGTAAAGTTTTGAATAGTCTATAGTGTTGATACCTATGATCCAAATTACCATTACCAAATGAAGTGGCTTATTGTTGCAAAATATTAAAGTTTTGTTGTGTAGGATTGCACCAACACTATTTTAAAGTACTTTAATATGGAATTTATCTAAAGCATGGTGTAGTTTTGGTATATTAAAAATAAGATATTACATAGACATGATTTAAATCTTATTTATAATAAAATCAATAGCTTTGTATAATACTAATCTTTTTACTACATTACAAAAAACATTCATTAATCTTACAAAAAGTTTATACTCAAATGAGCTATCCCTATCAATCTTCCACCTAACACTATTGTTTCTATTAGCACCTACATATTGTCATATGATAGACTAAAATAACTCAATTGTATTAATTAACATAGCATGTGCTCTGCAACAGTTCACTAAACATAATTTTGTTTACAGATGGACATACAAGCAAAAAAAAAAAGGAATATGGTAAACTTTGTTTCTCCATATTCCTTAGAAATATCTCTGCATTAGAACTTAGTTCCATTTAAAATGACTAATGAATTTTTCAATCAAAAAGGTTTCCTAACAAGAAATAAAAATATAAAACATTGACCTAGTCATAAACACTTTATTTCTCTAGTTCCCTTTCATTTAATACTGTAAATGCAAACTAAGTCTTTTGCTTTATGGCTCGTTAACATGCCAACTATGCTTCTCACTCCTATATGCATTATCTGCACGTGGATGCATGTATGCATTAATGTCTCGTGCATTCTTACAAATCTTTATGATTGTTTGCATTCAATAATTAATAGAAATTAATAATGCATTCTTGCTTCCTAATTAAGATCTTAAAGAATCTACCTTCTCACAAATGTATACATATACACACAAAAAAAAAAAAGATTTCATTGCTAAAAAAAAATCCCCTTGTATCCATCCACACGTGCTCTTTGTTCACATGTCCTTATGGACCACGTTTCCCATGAACCCTAAAAAATTCCATGCATTTGTGTGCTTCTAAAAATAACTTCTAACTTTTCTAGCTACTTTCAATACATTTACATTCATATTTGCTATCTAGAAACTTTTCCTATCTCTAAGCTACATGACTTTTACCTGTCGGCAGGAACTCGATGCTTGCGTCACTTGTTTAAAGTGGTTATATCTCTAAAACTTTATAGAAGGAGATAAAATTTTTTATAATTCTTAATTTAATATCTATTTATTCTTTTGATATGGAATTAGAGTATTATATGATTTTTGTCGAATTTGTGATAGCAAGTCTTATTTTTTCTCTAATATTAGATAAGAGAGTTTTGTGTGGAGAGATATCAATTCAAAAATTGTATTATTTGGTGAGATCAACACCTAGATCATGATATTTGAATAGTTTCCTAGTTAGACTACCCTCCATCGTTGTTGACTAATCTATATCAATTTCTATTACTCTCATAGTTTATATATGTTGAATGGTATTTCCATTCACACATATAGTATGGGCAGAATGTTTAATTGAATTTTTAAGGTCAAATTTTTGTGTTTCTATTCCTTTTAAATTTCTATTAAGAAGTAAATTTTTGAAGGAATCTTTAAAAGGTTTTTTTCTCATATTTAAGAGGCTTGATCAAACTTTTTATGAAAAAAAATAGTGCAAACAAAAGAGGATGGTAAAGATGTAATGCACAATTAGTTTTTATGAGGACAACTATGGTAAAGTTCTTTATTTTCTATCCCATCAAAATATTTCAAGTAAGATATTTTATTCTATTTGTAAATAAGTGTATTATTGGTGGAATCTAACATCTATTATTTTTTAACATTTATATTTTTAACGTACAGTTCTTGTACTCTTGCCATCCATGTTACACTGAACAAAGCCTTTAGAAACTAGCAAATTCTACAATTTGTAGATAGCATAGAGATTGCAAATGATAAATAGAGGCATTTAAGGTCAAAATATTTTCACTTCTCAAGCTATCTTCTCTCTAAGAGATGAAACTTTACATGAGAAGAAATAGTTTTTTATCCGTGTTCCTATTATTAGATGTTGTTAGCGATGAAGAATTCATATATTAAAAAGCCTCCACATTAATGTCAAGAAGAGATCTAACGTATATAAAATTCAACATGGATTATTCTCTAAACAATTTGGGAGTTTTAAGAGGTTGTCATATGAGAACTCGTGAATTTAGCACATGAGCTACACCTTTATGAGGGTTATTAAGTAGCTTGATGGAGGTCTATTTGGTTAATGAATTATTTTCAAACAAAATATTTTAAATAATATATGGTTGCATTTAGTTTCAAGTCATTGTGTTAGTATGTTTAGTTTTTAGTACAATAAACCTCAAATGTGACTTTTAGAATATTAGGCTTACCTTTGTAATAAAGTCACCATAGCGACTTATTGGTTTGGTTTAATTTCGTTAGGCTGGAAATTTGATGGTTTGTTTGGTTGTTTTTTCAATTTTAGATCGTATGGTACAACTTTAAAACTTATTAGACTATATAATTTGACTTGCTATAGTTTTATATAACTATATATATGACATTTTAAATTATTAGTAAACCATAAAAAATATTATTAGTAAATATAATATAATATTTTAGTTATAATAATATATCATTTTATAATGTTTATTACAAAAATACATATTAATTTAAAATCTTCTCAAAGATATATTTAATTGTTTTTAATTTTTAGAATATTTTTAATAAGATTGTCTTGAATATTTTTAATATGAATTTAGAAACTTACTATGAATTGTAATAGTAAATTTATTTATTTATTTATTTAATACTAATAGTTATCATTATTTTTTTAATTTTACATTCTATATATATATATATATATATATCGCAACATCATCTATTGAGTGGGATGATAGTTACATAACTATTGTATAAATTAGGGCTTAAATTTGATGGCCGTATGGCTGTATTTAGTCATTTTAGTTGTAAAATACAATTAAAATTTTAGGAAGATTGTATCACTTGAAAGGCAAAATTTTAGTTAAACTGTCAAAATTTCTATGTAATTATTCCTATATATGTTTTTTCAATCTACATATATTTTTCTTAAAATAGATAACCTTTAATATTTGAAAGGCAACTTCAAATAAATGACCGTCACAAAAAAATTGTTTGACATGCAGGGTTGACCGTCAAATTTAAGCCCTGGTCACTACTATAAATAGAGAAAAATCATTTTCTTGATTGCATTTTTTATTTTAATATATTAAAAATAGGGGTTTTGTGGTGGTCAAATAAGGAAAGACCACGACAAAAGATGTATCTATCAATCTTCCATTTGTTTATTTGCATTACCTACTTTATTAAAAATATAAATTTATATAGTTTCATATTTAATATGTACGATTAATAAAAATGATAATTTCTTTATTTTATTTTATATATAGCAACATCATTTACTGAGTGTGATGATAGTTACATAACTATTGTATAAATAGACAAAAGTCATTTTTTTGGTTGTATTTTTTATTTTAATATAATTAAAAGTAGAAGTTTTGTGATGGTCAAATAAAAAGACTACAACAAAAAGTGTATCTATCAATCTTCTATTTGTTTATTTGCATTACTTTATTAAAGATATAAATTTATATATATACAAGATTAATGAAATTGATAAAAAAAAATTCTATTAATTTTTTTATAAAGTAAACATATATTTTTGACAATTTATATTTTCCTTAAAACGTCAAATGAACAAATGAAAGGAATAGGTTCCCCCGGTTCCTCGTTTCTTTCCATCAACCACCCCCTTTGACCGCGACTTTTTCCATGTTTGAGGGTTTGAACTTGAAGTAAACGATTTGTCCGCACGGACTACCTCAGCTCTTTCCGTGTTTGAGCGTTTGCATTGAACCATTTTTTCGCACCGACGACCTCAGCAGGATTTGCCTGCAACGACAACCGCAACAATGAAGAGAGAACAAAAAGATTTGGACTGTAGCGATTGCCATACTCCCATGCAATGCTACTGTCATCACCGCTATACCGACCACAGACGGAAGTTTTGCGCAAGCTGTGTTGATTCTGACCCCTCTGTCTTTCGTGCTCTCCTTGATTTTGATCGTCCTGGTCTCCGTCGCCTTTTTCAGTAAATAAGTTTGTAATATATAAAATATATATTGTGTATTAGTTATATATTATATTATATTTATATTGAATGAATTTTGATATAAAATATGTAATAATATTATTTGAAAAAAAAAACACATTTTATCTAATAAATCTCTATTCTAGTCTTTATCGTGATTGGCTAAACTAAAAAGTTGTCATAGTTATAATGAGAGAGATTTGTGATTATCTAAATCTACTCACACAATTACATATAACTATAATATAACTATAATTATGTTATTAATAATATATATGATATACTTAAAGTATATTAATTTTATAATTATTAATGATAAAAGTATAATAGAATATTATAAATTTAGTTATATTATAATATAGTTATTTATAAAATGTATACTATATAATATATATTTTAATATAATTATTAATAAGATATAATCTCAATTTTTATATTATTAACTATGTTCTATAATTTTACAATATATAAATAAGAATATATTTATAATATTAATATACTATTATATATTATAAACCAAATTATTTATTATATTAATATAATATTATATATTAAATCAAATTATATATAATATTATTTATAATGTGTATGTATATTACATAATATATTAATTATTATAAGATAAAATATAACATTATTATATACAATATTTTATAAATTATAATATTATATTATAAGTATTATTTGATAATAGTAACTAAATTATTTATTTATATTATAATGTTATTATAATATATTAATATTATATATAACTATATTATCATATATAATATCATTATATATATTATATAAATAATTACATATATGATAATAACATTATTAGCAATTTTTAATAATATTTTTTTCTTACTTTCAGCAGGAAAATAAACTATAAAAATATGTCAATGAAAATGAGTGGTCACTAACACTGCAACCATCTTGCATTGATTATCTGCCAATCTTAGTCATTGAAGGACAAATGAAGCTCTTCAAACTTCAAATAAGAATATTCCTTTGGTGTAAATAAAGTGGAGTTTTATCTTTTGGAAAAGATAAAGATTTTAAACAAAAGATAAAAATTTAAAAACATAAAAACAAAGCAAAAAGAACAAAGTTAGTTTTTTTCTAAGTTTAACATAGATTAAAGATATTATATATATCTTGCTGTCTTGAAGGATAAATTATATTGTAATGATTTGTCATTCAAGAGTAGTAGTTGTGTGAAGGTTGTAAATAGTTTCTCTAAGCAATAAGAGTACTCATACTTTTCCCTGTGGATGTTACCTTGGCATATTGTCAAGGTTTTATCATGTAAATATATGTTTTATCTATTGTTATGTTATTCCTTTTTATTATTATTTTTATTTTTTGCATCTAACTTGTGTTGCAATTATTTAAGTTTGTGGGTTTTATGTTTTTGTTTCCCCAACAAGTGTTATCGAAGCAATTATTTTGCAACATCTATGTTAGGATTTGGTGTTTATTTTGTAGCATAAGATGACAAAGGTTTCAAATGCAAGGTTCAAGGTGGAGAAATTTAGAGGGAAGAATAATTTTGAGATATGGAAGCTCAAGATGCGTGATTTGTTAGTGCTACAAGGATTGCTTGAAATTTTAGTAGGAAAGTCAAAGAAATCTACAAATATGACTAATGAAGATTGAGAGGATCTTGATCTAAGAGCTTTTGGCTTAATTCAATTGTGTTTAGTAGGTGATGTTCTTTTCAATATTATTGAAGAGGAAATTGCAACAGACTTATGGAGTAAAATGGAGGTTCTTTATATGACTAAGTCCTTGACAAATCAGATCTACTTGAAGAGGTAGATGTATAGTTTGCAAATGAATGTATAAAAATTGTTGATCATTTAAAAAATTTCAATACTCTTACATGTCAATTAGCTAGTATGGGTGTAAAATTCAAAGATGAAGACAAGGCATTTACGTTATTGTGTTTATTGCATGAATTCTAAAATCACTTAGTCACTTATATTAGCTTTAGCACAACTGACACCCTTGAATTTGATTATGTTGTGGGACCTTTTTTGTCTAAAGAGGTGTAGAGGAAATCTAACATAAAAATCTCCACATCAAAAGCAATGGTGGTTAGAGGTCGATCTACAAAAAAATGGAATCTATTCAAGAGGTACATCTAGATCTATGTCAAAAGGAAAAATGGGTAAGGGAAAATGTTGGTACTATGATAAATCATGGAATCTCTAGAAAGATTGTTAGAAGAGGTGTAAGATGGGGGAAAACCAGGTTAGTAAAGACTAAGTGAAAACCACAACACAAATCTAAGCTAAAACCCCAATGTAAACAAGAGAAAACAATCAAATGGAGAAAACAATATGAAAGCTAACAAATGAAACACTCCCCATTGAAGTTGAATAACTTCTCTTGTCTCTCCTCAAGCTGCCTTTGCAAGTTTTCCCTCAGATTTGTAGTAGAACTTGTGAAAAAACATACAAACAATAAAGCATGAAAGTTGGAGATAATGGCTATTAAGGTAAAAATAGAGGACAATGACTTCTTTTATATACAACCATTTGAACAAACGGACATGTTTGATCTTCTAGAAAGATACCAAGATCAATGGTGGAGGATTGATGCACCAAAAGTGGTGGGCTAGGGATGGCTATGACACTGACAACTATGATGAAGATGGCTATGACAAAGACAAATGAGCAAGTGGGAGGATAATGGATGAATTAAAAATTGAAAAATAATTAATTCATGAGAAAGGAATATTTGGCCAAGTGGAGGATGAATAATTCATTCAAATTATTTATTTGAGAAAAAGGATAAGTGGAGATTCAATTAAAATAATTTGCATAATTATTTTAATTAAATGAGAGGAAATGTCAAAAGAGGTATGAACTAATTAAGTTGATTTAATTATTTAATACAAGAGACACATGGAGGGTAATTAGATAATTTTGAAAACTATTTAACAATGGACGAATTAAAGGGGAAGTGAATAGTTTAATAATTAAAACATAATTACTTAACCATAGACGAAAGATGACAAGAAAATAATTAAATAAATAATAATTTATTTAATTATTGAAGAAAGGGGGATATTAGCGACTCAATTAATTTATTTAATTGATCAAGGGAGAATAAAGGTTATAAAGTGAATTAATTAATAGAGGAATATGATCAAGGATAATCAAATAATTAAAAATTATTTAATTATTGGAGGACGATGACTAAGAAAAATGATGCTCACACATGAGGTTCTAGACATTTTTTAGTGTCTACATTTTCCCCTCTTTGACATAATGTAGTTCATCATGTTGTGTCCAAGAAATTCAGTCAAAGGATGCCCCTATGAAGTTAGGGTACAGGGATGCCCCCTCGGGAAAATTTATACAATTTTTTTAAAAAATTCAAAAAAAATGGAAAATTGTCCCGATATGACAAGTTGATGGCTAGGAATCCAATGGTGAAGATAGAATTGAGTTTCGAGGTTGATAAAGGGGTCAAATTTAGGATTGAAGTCATCAAAAGGATCCTCCCATAGACAAGATAGGTGCAAAACCCTAAATTTTAACCTATAAATAGAAATTTGATTGAGAAAAAGGTTCATTTATGGATTTTACTTTTAGAAATTCTAGAGCTTTGAGTGATTTCCTAGTGAAGATGTCACCTATTCCAGAGGCCTCCCACAGTACATATTGCATTTGAAGGTATTGCTGTCTTGAGGGAGTTCCTGCCTTGGTACGTACGACAAACCCGATTTTTAATTTTTTCATTTTTCACGCATTTAGATAGGGAAAAATTTTAGTAGGCAATTGCGTTGCATAATTTTGCAATGCAATTGCATGTGTGTTCGATGTAGATGATAATTGGTTTGTTACAATCATCTCATCACAATGCAATTGATTTAGGGTTAGGGTAGGGGTGTTCACATTGTGATGCCTAAAATGATGCGACACAAGTGAATTTTTGGGTAGCATATGTGGATGGGAGTGACACATGTGACAGAATGTGACACAAGTGTTGTATGGAATGACACATGTGGTAGGAAAAAAACACAATCCTAGTTGCAAACTAGTGGATAATATGCATGACACATTTGATAAAACTACAATGCAATTTCCTAGTTAAAAATTTTCCCCAGATTAGGAAATTTTGACTTGTTCAACTTAAGTCCAATAGGCCAACTGAAGGTTTTAGATTGACATGGTGGTTTGCTTGATGATTTTAGGAGCATCTACCATTCATAGATATATACAGGATTTGAAGCCAGATGTTTTTTGGCTACGAGAGTAGTTGAGCGATGAGGAGAGACAACAATTGTTGGACCTGGGTTTGTTTTATGTTACCTATATGCTCGTGATTAGGGAAAACGAGGGCATATTGACAACATTGGCGAAGTGATGGAACTCAGAGACTAGAAGCTTCCATTTTTTGAAAGGGGAGGCAACAATCACCTTGGAGGATGTGTACATGATATTACAACTTCCAGTTCGAGGCGAGTGGGTACACTATGACCCCGCAACAAGGATTGTAGGAATTGTATGAGTACTATGATTGTTATGATCTAATGTAGAGCTTGAGATCTAGACATAGGAGATCAAATGGGAGACCCTGGTGGAGCAATATGACTAAATATGATTGTGTCTTATGCAAATTGATAGTAGGGGTGATGATTCTTGACCATAGGGGTCATGGTTTCCTTATAGGTTGGGGAGAGATGCTCGAGTTGATGGTTTGTTTTGGTATAGTGTACACATGGGGGAAATATTTGTTGGGAATGCTTTATTTCCAACTATTGATATTTCCTACAGGGGAGGACAGAGTCTGAGTTGTAGGGTGGCATTGCTAACAGTATGAGCATGGGAGCACATAACAATGTTCCAACCTCTAGTGGTACGATAATTAGCTATTGACACTCCATATTCATATATGTACCAAGGGGCTTTGACACAAACACATGTCGAGGATGTTGGTTACTAGAGGCATAGATTAGACACATTGGTTAGTTTCGTTTGGAGGCCTTATAGGAATTATCATTTGTGGATCAATGAGGACGATCATATGCCATGGTGTCGATAGCGTAGGTACCTCATTGGGCGTACAATGCATATTCAACACATAATTGAGATGTATCTCCCAGAGAGGGTTAGATGGCAATTTGGAGAGAGGTAGGGTATTCTAGTTGGTACGATAGAGTTTGCATGGTCCTCTTGAGAGGTGCATCCATATGGACCTTAGATTGTTGTGAGCACAATGAAGTAAGAGATAGATTCCATGTAGGTGTTATACTGGGAGTGGAGAAGAGGGGATGTTGATGTTGGTATTACACCAAAGTATGATGCCTAGTGGTATATCCACATACCAATACCATTGATAGATCTATAGCAGCCAACGCCGATAGAGTGCTGAGGCAAGGTCCTCAAAGGCCGATGAGAGGATAGGGTTTAGAGGGATGGAGGGAGAAGAGATGGTGGATGGGGGGACAAAGGAGGGTAGGGAGATGATGGGAGCAATGGGCGAGGAGGACAAGGAGGAGACCGACAGAGGGGGAGGAGGGACAAAGGGTGACAAGCAGTGGGACAACTACCACCAATTCGTGAGGAGGATGGGATGGAGGAGGATCAACCAGAGGTGAGGATAGCAGTAGAGGTGGTAGTGCAAGAGGGGGAGTAGCATGCAAAGATTCCTGCATTAGAGGTGGCACACCCAAAGGTAGAGGCTATGGAGGTTGAGGTAGCGAGAGAGGGGGACAGGAGGGGCATGCAAAGGAGGCTAAGATGGATGAGGCAGAGCGAGTCCTTTAGGAGAGGATTATCCAGGGGATGGGAGATGAGGAGCCAGAGGAGGAAGGGGCCAGGGGAGATGAGGGATCTGCGTAGCAGAGGATAGCCACATTACAGGCTCTGGTATAGGCCTTAGAGGCTGAGTTGAGGATTGTAATAGTGGAGAGAGTTAGCCTTAAGGTTGAGAGGGATGCTTTTTTAGGTTGAGAGAGACCTAGCTATGATTAGTTGGCAATAGATGAGTCAGACCACAATAGTGGTTTACAAATTATATGAGGAAGGAAATTTCATTTTTTTCCTTTTCCCCAAACTCAATGGGTGCGGTCAAACTCAATGGTTCGACCAAACCCACAAACCCTAAATAAAAATAATCTTATTTAAAGGGGTTCAGTCGAACATGGGTTCGACCGAACCCCCTTAAATAAGACAAAAAAACAAAAACATTTCATTTTCGACTGTCATTTTCACTGTCTTTTTACCAGTTGCTTTCCCTATGCTTGTGTGTACAGCGAACTGAGACTGTGATTTACAAATGGTGAGCAAACTGACTTCATCTCTTCGGAGAACACAAACTCAACTTCGTCTCTCCAAAGTTCATCAACCCAACTTGCATATCGAGCACCAGGTATGTGAAAATTGAATTTTGCAGAGTTCAAAATGCATTTGTTTGTTAAATTTTGAAACCCTAAATGCAAAAAATTTCAAATTTGTTGAATTCAAACTGCATTTGTTTGAAAGTTTTTAAAGCGTTTTCAACATACACTATTTTGCATACAATTTTACTAGGGCACCTCCAATTTATTTGAGGCATTTTATCAAACAATTCATTAACAAATTTATTTGAGGGATTATATCAAACAATTCATGGTAATTTTTGATGGAGTATGATAGAAATAGTGTTTGCATTGTATGCAGCCTATATCAAATAATTCATTAACAAATTTATTTGAGGCATTATATCAAACAATTCATTGTAATTTTTGATGGTGTATGATAGAAATAGTGTTTCCATTGTATGCACCCTATATCAAACAGTTCATTAACAAATTTATTTGAGGAATTATATCAAAAACACTATTTCTATCATACTCTGTCAAAAACACTATTGGAAATTTATTTGAGGCATTATATCAAACAATTCATTAACAAATTTATTTGAGAAATTATATCAAATAGTTCATGATATAAAGTTTCTAGGGTGCATACAATGGAAACTTGGATAAAATTCTTCATATTTTTCCTTTGAGTCTTATGACATTACTCCAAAAATGGTTGGTGAACTAAATGTATGAATTGAAGAATAAATTTAGAGGAAAGAAACTAGATTGTTTGAATGAAATGTATAATAAATTACCCCTTAAATTAAAATTAAAATTTAAATTAGCAAGTTGAATTTACCCCTCTTTATGATCATTTATTCTAATTCAAAATTTGAAATAATTTTGTTTTACTCTTAATTTTATATAAAAGGGACAACCCTAGTTCAATTAGGATTATTTAATTATTATCACCTACATCCATTCATTACATGTTATTAGTTTTTAGTGTCACACATTATTAGGAAATATGCATTGTCCAAGCAATTGGGGTATATTGCATGTTTGAGAGTGTTTTCCTTGATCTTTTATCTATTTAAATTAATATCCTTTAAAATATTGTTTTATGGATTTTTCATCTTAGCTCTAATATGGCTAGCAAATAAAATGATGATTGAATCAATTTTTGATATAATAGCTAATGGCAACCATATAAAGAGCCACATTAAAGAAGATGAAAAATAATGATCAAGACTATGATTTAGATACATATGTTGCTAAACAAGATATTTTCCTAAATTGATAATTACGTATTGATGCACCTATCCACCCTAAATATCCTCACTCATTGGCTAGTAATTTATATAATATATTAGGTGGATATCCTTAGGGAATTAATACTATTCATAATATTACCACTCTAAGGGATTTTGGTAATGTTGTACCCTCTATGCATCCATCTACCCTTCATCCTCTTACAATGATTCCTCCTATCATACTATAGTTACCACCCATGACCTGACAGGACGCACTGACACCATCCTACACTACTCCTACCACTAATATATCCCTATACCTTGGATATTCTATTGAAGAAATTTAATTGATTTTCAATATCGCAAAAATTAGACCCATATTTTAAAACGCAAAATGTGTATAATAAAGCAGAATCCATGCTTCCTAATTCAACTTCACTAATATCTATCGAATTAACTTAGGTTCATTATAATAAGATAATCATATAGCCATAATTAGTTGTCAGGATAATGGTAAAGTTTTCAATAGCCATGCGTTTATCCTTCCACATGCCACCATTATACATACACATAAGATTTATGAACATCCATACCTATGAGCATCCAAATACAAGAAATATAACTATATATCATGCAGATCATCAACATACACATAAAATATCACACCCATCATCAACACAACTAATAGTTTCCATATCATATTATCTATGTTCTCATACAAATGTGTCTTCAAATACATCAAAGCACTCATGAGTAAATCCACTCTGCAGAGCATACACAACTAAAAAGGTGCCCCTAAGGTATTTGTCTCCTATATCTATCCTCTTAGCCTATCCTTCTCTATGGATATGTTCCACTCATATCTACCACCCTGAGGTGATCCATGTCTCAATCCTTGTCAAGGTCAGTCCTCCTCTCTACCTATATCCTTTCTCAATGAGCTAGATATATCACTGCTACTCCCCAAAACACCTACATTTAAATATTAATTTTTTTTTAATAAATCATACAACATTGATTAAAACTAACTAAAGAATGAAAGCATTTATTATTATAATACCTTAAGTATGAATTATATTGAATGTCCCCACCTTGAAATTTATAGCCATCAATGTCAATCACTTATTCATACTATAGATTTGTTCTCCAAAACACCTACATTTATATAAAAGTGAATTTTTAAGAAAAATAATATTTAACCTACTTTTAACTCAAAAATAATGGATGTATTTCTATCATAAACTCTTCATACTCATAACAGAATCATGGCCTAGGTAGAGTATAAAAAATGTTGTTTCCAACCTCATATGTAAATCTAGAGTTAGAGTGCCAAAATTGTTGAATTTCATCCTTTGTGCTAGTAATTAGCTTCTTATCGACTCATGGAAGCCTACTTCTAAAAGCCCAAGTATCATTTTCAAGAGGACTTTCTAATCATGATGTTATTGATAGTACTTTTGATAATGTTTAATGATTTAGGCTTAATTCAAGACAAGTTTACCTTAATAATTGAGCCTTTTTAATTTTTTAATTTCTTACTAATGATATTATTACTCTATGAACAACTCTTTTGTCTTTTTCCTTACTATTATTTACAACATAATTGAATGCATTAAAAAAAATTTAACAAAAAAATTATTTCGATCAAACTTTTTGTTTACATAAATCTTTGAAATTTATTTAGTGAAGGTCTCATTTTGTACATCTTTAGTAATTGTATAAGAATTTGGCATTTTTTGGTTAATGTCTTATTGGAAAACCATTCATTGAAATTTTTTGAAGCCCACAACCGAATGGTTTGTGATGACCTCTTTCCTTCAAGAATTTCTATTATGCTCATCAATTTCAAACCATTTTGGGGTCCTTGAATGTTTTTAAATTTTAACAAACTTATTGCAAAAAGATGGATTTTGAATTTCTTTTTCATCTTCACAAAGGTTCTCTCTTCTTATGTAATTTGGAGACACATTGAGTTTCATTGGTTCATGTGAGCTATCAATTTAATCATTGTTATCAACAAGTCGATTATTGAGTGAAATTTCAATGTCATGGGGTTCATATCCACATTAGTCAAGAAATTTTTGATATATTTCTTCTTCTTCTTCTTCTTCTATGATGCTACTCTTATCAATAGGTGTTCCATCAAATTTTACAATATTTTCACATTCATGTTCAACATTTTTATTTTCAATATTATTGTCACTTTCATTTTTTAAACATTTCATTATATTGAACATTAAAATATCTAATTTAAATGTCATTTAAGGGTAAATAAGGACCTTCACCTTCTTTCAATAATTAACATTAGAAATTAATACTTGGTTCATATTGTCTACCCACCTCCCAATGGTCTTGGAATGGATGCATTTAGATGGAGAAGGATTTTAAAAGGCTCATGGTACTTGTAGACCCCTCAAAGGCATGATATATAACACATGAAATTTATTTATGAAATTTGGTCTTTTGTTGTTGGCTTTTAGTATGAATGTTATCTATACTTGGTGAAATTCTTAGTTGAGACTCAATCTTCCATTGTTGGTTTCTAGTGTGATTATACAATATGCTCGCCAAACTGCATTAATTTCTAATGTTAATTATTCAAATAAGGTTTTTTTTCATAAGAAGAGACCTATGTTCACATATTCCAAGGCATGCTATTAACCACAATGCATGACACTTCTTCGTGCATCTCTACCAAGTTCTAAATAGATACAGATTTTCCATTTCCATGGAGGAGATTGATGATTTTGTACTGATGTATTCAACCAATGTGCTTTTGTAACATGTTGTAATTAGACAATTGGTCATTTGTACTAGGACCTCACCGGTCTTTTTGATATTTTGTAAAATTTGTTACTTAGACTGCAATTGGGGGTTTTCTTGCTGGTTCTTTCCCGCTAGTATGTCCGCTTGAACTAGCTATATGTAAAATATTATATATAAATAAAATTATAAGTTGTCTCCCACGTTTAATTAAAAAAAAAAATTCTTGTAAATTTCCACATCTTTTTCCTTGACACAGTTACTATTTCTTAAAATATTTCTTATGATTTTTCATAATGTTGACTAGTCAATACTTTACTGTAAATATTCTATAGTCATGCTCTTAAATGTCAAAAGAATATGTCATAATTGTAAGTTTTAATGATTAGATTGTATGAAAAAAATTTAATTCAAATCAGATACAATAACACAACAAATACCTTGGGAAAACCCTCCTCTTGAGGGAGAAAAACCCAACCACACATCATATTGAGAATAATCCACACAACCAATATATATACCTTGTGTTTGATCATCCACAAGATGAACTGAATGCTAATGAATGAGTCACAATGAAATAATCTAATGAGTATATATACAATATGAAGAGGCGTGTCACTCCAAATCATATTAGGTTAGCCTCAAAAGAATTGTATCTTTTACTAATTTTAATAAGTCGACCACCTCAAAGTTGTGCCTCTTTATTAAATTTGCATCTCTTTATTAAAAGCATATTTTATCAAAGGGAATCACTCTTCATTAAGATGCATATAAAAATTAAATAGACAATGACTATTTAATTATTATCTTCATGCGTACTGGGCTAGAAGGTATTCGCCTAACGCTACCACAATCTTTAACAATAATCTAGCGTTTCATCTTATAAAGCTATAATAATAGTATATGCATTTAGAACATCTTAGACACCTCCCTTGAAGCATTCAACAAATGACAAATAACTACCAACACAAAGTGAGATGCGTCATTTCCTAATATGAGGACAAAATAATAAATCAAAATATTAGGATGCAAGGTTGACCCACCTTTCCCAATACTTGCCTAAGTTTATCATCTATTTAGGAGTGGATCCCAACAACAATTGTGCTTAGTGCTTACTACTAGTGCAAGGAATTTACCTATTGATTTTTTCTTTATTTAATATGCCTAATGAATCCTCATCTCAAGTTATATTGTGGGAATGGATTTTTATACCCTCCCTATGACTAAATGGATACAAGGAGGTGAATATGATATGGTGGAAAAAACCAAGATACCAATTGGTTTAGTTCTCATAAACTCTCTAAAAAATAATTGAATTCCTACATCCTAACTAGAAATACCATGAGGGGTTTAGATCCCATTTTAGACAAAAAATATTCTTATACTGATCACTAGTTCACTTGGACCAACTAAAGAGATGGTGAACTAAGGGAAACTTAGTTGTATTGATAGATTAAAACTTATTTATTTCTCTTTCCATTGTCCCCTCTCCACAAAACACCCTTATTTAAGTAGATTCTATTAAACCTATCTCGCATATCACCTCCTAATTCTTTAAACTTTTCAAACTTCTTATTCCTCATACCTAATAATCTATCCTTCAAGCTCAAATCTTCCCACCTCGATCAAATTGATCACCTTTCTTGCCTAATATCCCTTTGGTTGATGTTCCTAGACCTCATCAAAATGGTAAGTGGATACAATTGTGGAATGATGCGATTAAATCTATTGCACTACCTTACTTTCATTCTTTCTTTCTTTCATCATTTCATTTAAAATTTTAACTATTTAAGGATGCTATGTTATAGATTATAGTTATCTTCCAATCCTTTCTAGATTTGTATTCCCTTTATCTAGATATATTATTTACCAAAGTCTCATTGCTTTTTTAGGTGTAAGTATATATATATATATATATATATAACATGGAAAATGCAGATGATGTTCCACCTGTGCCAGATTCTTTGTTTGCAAATACTAGTAATGAGATTAAAAAATTGAGAGATTCATTAGCACAGGGTGCAAACTTGGGGATATATAGTGAACCATGCATGTTAATATTGCATAGTCTAAAAAAACTAAAAGATGAACTTGAGAGAACTAGTGCATATTCCCTAGATAGAGTGACTGCTATTCTTTCCCGGATGTGGGAAGAAGTACATGGTGACATTCCCCTTAAACAAATACAGGATAGGGTCACCAAAGAAATGATAAAAGCCACTTTTTTTGCATTTTATCAAAATGTGCGTAAGGTTAGGGGATACCAGGTCACTAGATGTGTCGATCATGTTATGGCCTCATTGATCTACCCATGATTTCTCACAACACATGGTCTATACCCAAACAATTACCAGATTCCATTTTATTTTGTTTAGCAGTTGTATGCTGAGGTCCATTTGGGCCTCAAAGTTAACTACTTGGACATTCCACCATATGTTGGTCAAAGGTGTGGTAGGATTGCTGATAGGCCTACCTATCGTTGAGTAGATAGACCACCCCTAGTGTTTAGGGTATTGGTTGGTGACAAGTCTCTTGCTCTCACCCCATATCTAGCCCCCATAGCAGATGAGGTTGTCGTTGCTTCCTGAAAGGAAGCAATTAACACTGTAGGTGACATTACAGCTGCCACCACTAGGATATTTGATGATCATGTAGGTCAGTATTTGATGTCCAGACATTCTCGATCCGCACCATTTTCAGCACTGTGGACCACCATGGATCCTTTTATAGTGGCCGACATCCCTAATCCTACACAACTTGATGCACTTATAGGAGATATGGCACACATGACTCTGCATTGTTTGGCTGAGGACCTGTTGGAGGAATATGCCCACATTGCATCAAACAATTGGATCAGTATAGATCATGTTAGAGAGAATTTGAGATGCAAAGGTTCCTAAGTTCCAAGATCCCATCACTCTTAGCTAGAAGCACTAGTGCGCATCAGGATCCACCTACAATTCATACAACAGCTACACAGACTATGAGTTTTATTGATATGTTGATTGGTTCTGGTTCATCATCACCGATGCCATCTCACCTTCATAGTCCTCTACATTCATCATTTATGGAACGACATGGGATAGATTAGATGGATGAAGATGTTGATTCGTCGCTTAATCATTTGGTGGATATGGTGGAGGCGGATGTTTCAGAGGACTTGAGTCATCCGATATCAGATGATGTGCATGTATGTGTGCATGTGCATGTTTCAATTCTTTTTTCATTATTATTATTATTTTTTAACTAGATATTCATGTAAGTTGATATATATGTGTATATATTGTTACAGGTGGACATACCTCATATCACTCCTAGCCTTGGTCTAGATCGTGTGCATGATCGATGCGACTCTATGGATGAATCTCCTGTCAGTGGACATGTGAGTTTTATATTTTTATATAATCACACGTGTATATGTACATGCAATATATTTATGTATTTAACACATCTTGTACATAATTTTATTTGCAGGGCTCAACACATCATTAGAGTAGGACCATTCTCATTCAGATAGCCATTCGTCTAGGAGTAGACATTCATATTAGGCCATGCACTCTAAATTTATGATCTTTACCGCATGTATTTGATTATATGATGATCTTTAATAGTATTTGATATTTTATGATCTCTAACTTACATTTTCTTATATGATATACATACATTTGCTTATTTGTTGATCTTTAGTATTTGACATTTGATGATATTTAATTTGTATTTTTCTTTTATGATATGTACACATATTTTCTTATATGATATATACATACATTTTCCTCTTTGCTTATAATATGTGTTATGTTTATATGTATTTAATCCCTTTACATGTATGTACATGTGTTTGCTTATGGTTTAAACATGTTTACACATAATATATGTATGCATTTGCTTTAAATATTCAATTTACATACATTTTTTCTTATTTTATGATCTCAAGTACAACTTACATTTCCTTATATTCAATATACATTTGATCTCTAGCAGAATTTTAGGGAAATCAATGCCACTTTATAATTAAGTTCATTCATGTTGATCACAATAAATATTTTTTCTTAAAATGACTTAAGCAACATGATCCATTGAGTTGAGAACAAGATAAAATCTTTTTGACAAGTAACTTGAAATTCAATTCAAATATAGTTAAGAAAATTCAATTCAAATTATATCGAGCTATTATACATTTTTGACAAGTAACTTAAAATTCAATTAAAATTTAATTAAGAAAATTTAATTCAAATTATACCTCTAATATACATTTTTGACACTTTAACAAAATTCTAAAATTACTAGATATGTTGTGCATACCTATGAATTAAATAACAAACTCATAATGAAATAACTTGTTTGTTTACTACTTGATTCATTTAAACCAGATCCAGTTATTCCATGTACACTAGAATACTAGATTCACTTGGAGCACAAATTTGAGAAGTTTTGCACATTTATCAAGGAGGCAATATTGAGCTCAACAACTTTTCATTTTATCAATCGTTGAAAATTGAGGATAATTTAACTAAGCAGTAGAGGCACTGGTTAGAGTCATCTTAAGTTGAAGAAGAAAATGGGACAACAAAGAAAAGAAAAATGTGTCTCAAATGAAAAATTGTCAAAAGAAGAAGAACAAAAGAGGCGTGAAATTATCATAGAAAGAAACAAGGTGCATGCTTGGTTCTTCTCTCTCTCACTCTCAAGTGTGTGTTTAGTACTCTTACCTTGAAGGTTTCTAACCATCATTTCACTTAAATGACTATAAATACTTTTAAATATCCTCAAGTCATCTTGGTCATGTGCTGCAGTCGTTTATATGATCCTCGACTCCAAATTCCTTGCCTATTCTTTTGTTTCACATTTGTGTTTTGTGTCTTTGGTCTTTATTTTCATCATCAATGTTCTCAAATTATTTTTATGTTTTATGCTCTAGGATTCCTCAAGCTAGAGTCGAGCCAAACTAGATATTGGATCAATGAACTGCTGAACACGTGACCTTTGGAAGTTAGGAGGAGACCCGAGTTCAAACAATGATTTTTGAGAGGGTCATGACTACCTTCTACTAGTATGGATGAGCATATAAACTAGCACAAACTTCTCTCACTTATAAAGTATCGTTTTATCATTATTTTCTTGCATATAAATCCCACTTGTTTAATATCATCTCACTTTTGTTTGCAAAATATTTTGTGACACATGTGTAGGAAGGGCTCAACAAGCAAGAAGTTTTCATGCTCAAGTCGAGCCAAATCTAGACATTGGATCAAATGAATCTGCTCAAGAATGCATGGTCCTTGAAGATAGGGAGGAGGCAAAAGTTCAAACAATGCATGTTGGAGAGGGGTCGAGATCACTTCCTCCTAATGGTATGGATGAGCATATAAAACTAGCTGAGAAGGTAGGGAAACAAATTTCTCATAGAAATTTAGATCATTTACTTGAAATAGATATGGAGAAATTGAAATATTATGCCAACCAGCCTTATAATAAGAGAAATAGGTCAATGACTAAATCTATAAATGGAATGATCAATCATCATTTCAATCATCTTGATACACTTGAAAAAACCAAATTGTTATCACGTTTACTTCTTCATGATGAGCTCAAAGAGTCATTACAATTGTTGGGTG
Organism: Sequoia sempervirens; assembly: GCA_007258455.2. Taxonomy (NCBI): domain Eukaryota; kingdom Viridiplantae; phylum Streptophyta; class Pinopsida; order Cupressales; family Cupressaceae; genus Sequoia; species Sequoia sempervirens. The sequence goes on along the minus strand of VDFB02165462.1, from coordinate 3,950 downwards.
TTCATTTAGCATCAAATAAGAAGAAACACATGGGATTGCAAAAGGATATTTTTCAAAATGTTAAAAAGGGTTTAGATTCCATTGGGAAAGGATCTCGATCAGTGGATAAGGCCACTACAAGAAGGGTGATGTTGACATCTATTGTACATCAAGATATAGCAAGAAAAAGAAAAATGTGTGCACTTTCAACTGAAATTGGTTATAGTAGAACCACATTGATAAAATATGAAAAGAGAATTTTTGATGAGCTTAGGAAGGAAATTGGGAAATTATGTAGAGCTCCCATTCTGATAGGATTGAAGATGTTAGGAACTTGGTCTCAAGTTTTTGGCATGATCAGACTCGTCCATTATCAAATACTAGAGATGTTATGAGATACAGGATTGGACCTAGTATTTATGAAAATCATATCAAACATTGGCTAGACATAACACAATTTGAGATGTATATGAACTTTTGTAATGCATATCCTCATATAAAGATTAGGCAAACAATGTTTCAAAGGTTAAAGCCATATTATGTGAAGATAAATAAGTTTTTTGAAACTTGTTGTTGTCGTTATCATATTGAATTTGATCTCTACTATCAGGTGTTTCGAAAGATGAGAGAAGAAAGATGTGGGTTTCAAAATGCACCTCCTAAACAGGCAAGTTTGTTCATAAAGTCTATATTATGTGATCATGAAAATGGACCTCAGATAAATTGTATAAAAGGAATTTGTGAGACATGTGGAAATTTGGCTAAATTTCTTTCAAGAATTGAGGATACTGACCTAACAAAGATAGTAAATTGCAAGAGGTAAGTACTATTTTTAGAGAGTTTATTTGTTTCAATTTCGCATAGATTGTTATTTGGATTCTCTTTGATGTAATGTTTCATTGATCAAGTGTGTTTTATTAGTTATTCACATATTTTACTGACATAGGTACAAGTATGTAAAGTTGCAAATAAATTTTGGGAAAGAATCCACAAGGTTGAACTATGTAGAAGAGGAGATTCCCATTGGAAAATTTTTGGAAGATTTTCAAAAATTGATACGACCATACAAACATCATTCCTCTTTGCTAAGTGGCAATCACAACAATTCCAAACATTGAGAGATACTTTTCCATGTGGAGCAGTTCTATTAGTAGTTGACTTTGCAGAAAATTACTCCTTTGTACATCAAAAGGAGATTCAATCAGAGTATTGCTTTTCAAAGTAGATCACTATTATGGTTCATGTGTGTTATCGACATGCACAATCAAAATTGGATGGTGTTGAGAGTACAAATGAAGAACGAGCCATTAAGAAAGAATACCACTTTTATATTAGTGATGATAAAGAGCATGACACACTTTTTGTCCAACATTGCTTTACAATATTTTTTGAGAATTTGAGAAGCAGGGGTATAAAATTTGAAAATCGTTTTGTATGGTCAGATGGATGTGCGACACAATTCAAATCTTCACAGCCATTCTATGCACTTTGTAGATACCATAAAATCTACAAAATACCACATGTTTGGAGTTTTTTTAGAGTGGGCATGGAAAGGGTGAGCATGATGGAGCAGGAGCTTGCATCAAACGAGCTTTAAGAAAGCATCAAATGAGTTATCCAAAAGATCATCTAGATAATGCACATGATGTTGTTGAATGGTGCAAGAAACACTTTGCATCAAATGTGGTCAGCACATCTTCAAGAACAAACTGACACACTCCACATAGAGTGTTTTGGGAGATATTGGGTATGTATAAATTATATTAAATCAAAAATTTGAATTTATTTAAATTTAAAATATGTATATATATACATATTTTTTCACATAAGATTTTTGTTGTGCATATGTATCTAGGTGTGGATAGAAGATTGATACATGGATGTAAGAGGGTAGAAAAAACAAGATCTTTGGATTGTGTTAGGAGTTCAGATAGTCGCCATGGATGGATATTAGACACAACAGATTACTCTTGTTTTTGCACTGAGTGCATTGAGGGAAACTCTGATTATGCATGCAACAATCAAGAACTTGGATATGTTGGTAAATAGGATACAGTGCCACTAGTTGTTTCAGAAACATATGATGAAGATGAGGAAGAAAGATTTGAAGACATTCCTTTGATTTCAATTGATTATGACAATATTTCAGGATTGGTTAGAAAAGGTACACATGTAAGTTTTCAATAATCTAAATATTATATATATCTAGTTAATGATCTTTAGAGACATTTCTATTTTTTTTAAAAAAATTGTGTAAATTTGGTGTATAGGAGATGTTTTTGCAGTCATAGCAGAGCCTAGAAACATCAAAGGTGTTAGCTATTATTTATTAGGTTGCACAGAAGAGAGGAATAAGCTAACAAAACCTGAAACAAGTGATGGAATGTTATTTCCCACAGGTGAGTTTGAATTTAAAATTTTATATACATTGTATTCAAATGTGCACATTACATTATAAACATTAAATATATATTGTATAAACCTTGAGCATGAAAATGTTGCACACGTTCATATGTCTTACCTTAGGTTCATGTTTACCATGCAGGTTCTGTTGTAGTGCAAGGGACATATCTTAAACAAGTCAAAGTTGTTCAACATGGGATTCATTTTGTTGACTATCAACCTGATAACAAGGTATATCAATATAGTCACTTAATAATTGCTACCACTTACATCTTCATGCGCTCCATGCACATGGTCAAGAAAATGGAGACTAGATAGTGATGATCATCAAAAATTCTACATGTTATTGAAGAGCAGGCTGAACTAGAATCTTTGACTTAGATTATATCCATGGTTTTCAAGTTCACTTGAAACCCTATACATGTTCAAATGAGAACTTATAGTAACTTGTACATAGTTGTAAATCATTTTGTGTAAATTACAATTATATGTACATATTTGTTCCATGGAAAATTATTAAGTTCAAGAATCTTTGATAGCATCATCTCTCACTTTTTTTGGTTGCATGTAAACCCATATATATGCTTTCAATCCTTATTTGAAATGTAGTGAAGTTTTTTAAAATCATCTTACCTAAATTACAATTATATACAACTTATATTTGTTTCATGGAATTCTTACATTCAAGAATCTTATATACACTTATATACAACTTATATAATTTGTTCCATTGAATTGTTCCATAGGAAACTATGTAAATTTTAAAATTAATTATTATATGATTATAAAATTATTGTACACATTAATAAAACATAAATGAATGCAAATAAAAAAATAAACCCCCTTAAACAGTTAACCCTATAACCCTAAACCCTTGTACCCCCTACCCTCTATCTTTCTCCCACTCCCCCCTTCTCTCTCTTGAAAGTATCTCCCTCCTACCCACTCTTCCTCTCTCTCTCTCCTCTACCCTAACCTCAAACCCTAAACCCTTGTACACCCCTCACCTTTATTTCCTCTCCCACCCCTCCTCTCACTCCCCTCTCTCTCACCCTCTCCCCTCCTATCCCTCCCCTCTCCCCGATCCTTAACCTTAAAAACCCTAAACCTTTTTACTCCCTACCTCTATCTCTCCCACTAGCCCTCTTTCTCTTGAAATTCTCCTCCTGCCTCCACTCTCCCTCTTGAGCCCTCTACACTTAACCCTTAAACTCCTACCTTATCTCTCTCCTGACTCCTCCTCTCTCTCAAGTCTCCCTCCTACCCCCTCTCCCTTTCTCCCCTCTACCCTTAACCCTTAAAACCTAAGCTATTGTAGCCCCCTACCCTTTATCTCTCTCCCACTCCCCCTCTCTCTCTCAAGTCTCTCCCTCCTAACCCCTCTCCCTCTCTCCCCTCTACCCTTAACCCTTAAACCTTAAACCCTTGTAGACCCCCACCCTTTATCTCTCTCCCACTCCCACCCTCTCTCTCTCAAGTCTCTCCCTCCTACCCCGTCCCCCTCTCTCCCCTCTACCCTTTATCTCTCTCCCACTCCCCCCTCTCTCTCACAAGTATCTCCCTCCTAC